>APFE031000547.1:36291-52232 GCA_000404065.3 Pinus taeda | reverse complement strand
AAATGAAAAGGTTATATTGATTTGATAATACTGATTCACCCCCCCTCTCAGTATTATTTCCAACAATTGGTATCAGAGCAGGTCCTTTAGAAGAAGCTTGATCGCTTGAAGGAAAGATACATCAGAATGAGTAATCAAGAAAGAGAGGCATCCATCAGGCCACCAATCTTTGATGGGAGAAACTTTATCCACTGGAAGATAAGAACCACAACATATTTACAATCGATTCAAATGGATGTTTGGGGAATCGTGGAAGGAGGATACACATATCCATCAGCAATTCCTACAGATACAACAGAGAGAAAGAAATATGAACTCAATGCCAAAGTTGTTATTGTATTATTGGGAAGTTTGTCACAATCATAATTTATGAAGGTCATGCATTTCAAATTAGCCAAAGAAATATGCGACAAAATCATTTTAAGCTACAAAGGAGATGAACAGGTAACATGAGCAAGACTTCAAACTCTCAGAATACGGTATGAAAATCTTAAAATGCATAGTAATGAAAGCATAGCTAATTACTTTCTGCACATAGATGAGATTGTCAATTGTATGAGGAATCTGGGTGAAGAATTTAAGGAAGTTGTCTTAGTGGAAAAGGTTTTAAGATCCCTATCTGCTAAATTTGATTCCAAAGTTTCTGCCATAGAAGAAAAGGAGGATCTGCAAAAAATCACTATGTCGTAGCTTCACGGAATCTTAACTGGTTTTGAGATGAGAAAAGTAGGACCATCATATGTGAGAGAAGTTGCATTCGAAGTGTCAGCAAATGAATCAGGATACATTTTAGAAGGAGAAGATGAGGTAAATTTTGTCAAGAATCTTGAACGGGGATCCGGAAGGTTCAAAGGTAAGCTGCCTTTCAAATGCTTTTCATGTAGTAGAGTTGGTCACTATGCTGCTAGATGCCCTCATAACAAAGGAAAGATGTCTGAAGAAGGTAATAGAAGTTATTATACCCATGTTAAAAGTATTGACTCATCCAATAATGATGAAGACATTAGACTTCTCATGGAATATGAGAATAAGGACATAGAAACAAAGGAAGTTACCAGATTAAAGGAACAATTGGAGTTAGTAACCAGAGTAAGGGAGCAATTGTAGGATGTAGTAAAAGATCAGAGCATAACAATTGAGAGACTTGAATCGAAGATCCTCTCTCTAAAAGAAGATCTTAAAAACTCAAAGGAGTCGAATAGAGAAGCTCTTGAAGAACAAGAACATGAAGTGATCGAGCAACAAGTGGAAGAAGGAAGAAAAGCTAAAGAAAACATAAGGAAGCAGTATCTGGAAAAGGAAGAACAACATTAGGTTGAGGTAAATATCTTAAAAAGTAAATTAGAAGAAAAGGATAAATTGTTACAATTTCAAGACAGTACTAAGATTTTGGATGACATTCTTGGTAGTCAAAGATCCCCTACTATCAAAACTGGTCTTGGCTTTTATGAATCTGTTGAAGGTGAATCTAGCTCACAAGGTGAGGCAAGGAACTCTAATGAGAATTCTAAAAGGCTCAACAAGGAGATGAGAGGACAACCTCATCAACAGCCAAGGAAAGAAATTCCTCAAAGCAAATCCTTTACTCCTAACTATGAAAGTGATAGACGATTATTTCCTCCATTGAATAATGTTGAATGTTATGTATGTCATAATCTTGGACATGTTGCAGCCAGATGTAGAAGTAGAATAGTTCAAGACTGTCACACAAGATCATCACATTCCAGGTACTTCAAAGGATATTGTTTTTCTTGCAATATGTTTGGCCACAAAGCAATTGATTGCAATAGAAGGAACATGAAACATGTAAGATGTTATGCTTGAAACAAGTTTGGACATAAAGCAAGGGAATGCAGGAGAAAAATTGAAACTCCAAAGCAAGAGATTATACATCATCACAATTCCAGGTATTGAAGAAGACAGAATTAGAGACAGAAAGGCGTGACATAACTCAGTTAGCTGATGTAACAAACACAAGGGAAACTGAAAGTGTAGACCTTTAGTATTCCATCTTGCATACGCTGATATAATGAAGATAAGTCGCGTATATACGCGATCTAGAAGCTGCAGAGTCACATATATGGAGCTCAGAAGAAAAAGGCAGCAAAACAGACTCGGGAAATGGTTCGGTCATGGTTTATGATGGTTGGCACAGGCTCAGGGGGAGCATATACTTCAAATAATGCATTGTTGGCATTATGGTTAGAAGTCTTCGGTAATGATGCTTACGTGGCTAAATGATACATTTTGCTGGTTGATCAATAGAATGGTATTGCAGGTTATAGGACTGGATGTTTATGCTCATGGTGCAGATCATATATGGTGTATGATAGTGGCTAATGACTATCATGGTTTTGAAGAGATTGCTGGTCTTTATTATAAAGACCTTGCATATGCTCAGGGGGAGCATGGACGGATTGGTACATCTTGGCATGTACAAAGGGGGAGCCCAATCGAAAACTTCAGCATGTACTTAGGGGGAGTATGGATAGCAGAAGATATACCAAGAAAGAGAATAACTTGGTCCGCCCTTTGCCCTTGATGTCAAAGGGGGAGAGTGACTGGGTGTGGTGGTTGCCATCAAGTCCAAAGGGGGAGATTGTTGGCATTATGATACAGGTGCTGTCCTTGATAGCAACTCACTCAGAGGTATGATACAGGTGTTGTCCTTGGTGGCAACTCAATCAGATGACAGATCATAATATAACAAGTCAAGAGAGAGGTATACGTAGGTTAATCCTGATGAAAGCGCGTATATATGCAGGTTATCAGAACAAAAGGTGCGTATACGTACACACACAGGTTCACAGGAGGAAAGGCGCGTACATGTTGGAAAACTAAGGTTTGGTCCATGGTATTTTGGTATTGGTCCGTGGTATTGCGTATGAAATGTTGAACCCAAGTATTGGTTCTACATGGTTTTGGACCATGGTATTGAGAGAAGCCTAAACCTATATAAGGAGAAGATAATTAGGCCAAAGGAGGCAAGTGTGTGTTGAATATTTGATGAAGTGTGAGATCTAGTATACTGGTTATGGGTTTGTAATGCTTGGCTCGATCTAAATCAAGGAGGCTCCTATGCGATTGATAAAGTTGGAAATTGCAGCGAAGGTATAAGTAATTATCTTTAGATCTGTACGCGGGTTCTCTCTGGTGAAAGGGCGTATACACGCCGGTTTGACACAGTCAAGTAGCGTATACAATGTAAGATTTGATGTTTCAGGTTGCTGTTGGTTCTAGTGGTTATTGCAGAGTTATGGCCTCTGGTCTGTGTTTTGATGACAGGATTTCAGTGATTCAGTATTGGGTGATTTAGAGATTGATGATGTAGGTATAGTTGATGATTATATTGCAGTGGTGATTGTTTTGTATCTATGGATCCAGTCTGAAAATTTATGAAACGTGGTCCCTGGAAGAAAAAAGAAGGTTGTAGCCTTTTGTAGGTCAGCACCTATGTACTAGTACCTCAACTAATACAAGAGCTAAGGGGATTGTAGCTCCCTTCCAGGAGAAGCTGGAGAACAAGAGAAGGTTGTAGCCTTTTGCAGGTTGTAGCCTGTGTACTGGTATAAGACTGCACCAGTACATAATCATCGTAAAAAGAAGTTTCTAATTGAAAGAAGATAGAGATGAATTGCAGCAGGTGGTTTTCACCCACATTGGGTTTCCACCTTATATCATGGTGTTCATGTGTGTTGCTTATATGTGATGATCTGTTCTATTTTACTGCTCCTGTTTACTATTCATATGGTTAATAATGTTTTGATGCACTCATTAAAAGATCAACTAACTGAATCATAAGTTTACTGGATATATGCTTGTTGCGTTACACATAGTTGTGTATACACGCGGTTTGCCTTAACTGAAGTAGCGTATATGAATCTGAGTATGAAAATGAAAAGGTTATATTGATTTGATAATATTGATTCACCCCCGCCCCCTCTCAGTATTATTTCCAACAGTTAAATGTTATTTATTCCAACTTTGAAGTTGCTTATAATTTACCACTAAACCATTCATCATATACATTATTGTGCACTTGTTGCATGATTACCTAGCATCATAAACCTAATTTTCCACATGTATCCTCTATATATGTGTGTGAATATTATGATGTGCCCGTGTAGCAACTCTTGCTAGTGGTAATCATGTCACTTCACTTGAGGCTTGAATTGCTTAAGGCTGAAATAAATTATATATTTTACATCTAAAAGTAACCCCTCTCTTCCCTCTCTATCCTCTCTCCCTCTCTCCCAAGTCCTCTCTCTCCCTTTCTGTCTCACCTCCCTCTCTCTCTTCCCTCCTCTCCTCTCTCCCTCACCCTCTCTCCATCTCAACCATGTCACTCCCTCTCTCTCTCCACCTCTGTCTTTTTATGTCTTTGTTCTTCCCTCTCTCTCTCCCCCCTTCAACTCCATCTCTCCCTCTCTCGTTCTCTCCCTCTAGAATATCCATGAAATATTTTTAGTAGTTGCGAGGATAAAAGGTTTACATATACCTCAACAGTAATTATAACCTTTTTTTCTTAAAAAAAGTTATAAAATTAAATTATTTTTTATTGTCAAATGAGTTATGTTATTTGGCCATTGTTATAAAATTAAATTATTTTGATTGTCAAATTAGTTATGGTATTTGGGCTTATTGATAAACCATGATATTGTAACAAAGGATATTTACAAGTTAATAATATTCATAGTAAACTAGGGGTGAATATCCATAGTTAAAAATATTGTTATATTGTAAGTTTACTGTAAATATTAAGTTTAGATGTGCTTATTAATTAAATTTAAATAGGATTTTTGGGTATCTAGTATTGATAAGTCATGGTATTGTAACAAAACCTATTTACAAGTTAATATGCAAAGTGAGAATGAATATACCTGATTAAAAATATTGGCATATTATAAGCATTAAGTTTTTATGTGCTTATTAATTAAATTTAAATAAAGTTATGGAATCATGATTTTAATTTATATAAATTTTACATGTCACATTATATTTTATATTATTGTTATCCAATTTTAAGGTCATGGCCAAGCTAGACACCAAATTGGTGTATGAGACAAGGGACCCAATTTTAAGGTCATGACCAAGCTAGACACCGAATTGGTGTATGAGACAAAGGACCCACCTCCGCGCAACGATTTGACTTCTAAGTCTAAGAAGGCATACATACTCTACCCCTCTCTAGTTTTGAACATGTGACTTCTTAGGAGGAAACACATGCTCTTAACCATTAAGCCCACTCTTTACATAGATATTGAAAGAAAAAAATAACAATAAATAAATAATATATATGTGTGCGTGTGTATGTCAATTATGCTCAATGCACCTTGTGTGATGTCATTCCAATAAAGTCCTTACACCTAGCGTATAATACAAAGAAAGTTGCACAAATCTCTGGAGCGATAATGGTAATACAATTTGCATTAATTAAAATATCTTATGATCTATGTGCCGACATTGCCAATCAATTCTAATAATTAACTTGCAAAAAATCCCTCAAGAGACGTGCACAAAGTGGACCTGGAACTATTTTTGGCTTTTTTTTGGGTATAAAAGTGATAATATAGGGCAACAAATATGCAATTTGTTAATGGGCATTAAATGAGCAGGGTTGTATATGTCTCCAGTTGGATAACTGGTCTGCCAAAATCCAACAGTAGGTATATATAGCCCCGCTCATTTAATACCATTGGCAAGCTAGTCGTTTTCAGCGATAATATAGTCTCTAGAATAAATTTGGAGGTTGACTTAATGGTCATGTAAACTCTAAATCAATTGGATCACTGACCTGCCAAAATCCAAAAATAGGTATATACATCCCCACTCATTTAATACCATTGGCAAGTTAGTTATTTTCAGCGATAATATAATCTCTTCTCCAAAATAATTTTTGACATCGACTTAATGGTCAGGTAAGTTCTCAATCAGTTGGAAACTGCCAAAGTCCAACGGAGGTAAGTTCTCAATCAGTTGGAAACTGCCAAAATCCAACGGTGAATATATAAAACCTGTTCATTTAATCCCATTGGCAAGCTAATTATTTTCAAGGTAATATAATCTCTTCAATAGAATAATTTTTGAGATTGACTTAATGTTCAGATAAGCTGTCGATCATAACCTAGAGTAATTTTTGAAATTGACTTGTTGGTAGAATACTTTTTGAGGTTGACTTATTGGTCAGGTGAGCTGTCAATCATAATCTATAGTCTATCTATAGTAGATAAAACGCGTGACGGCGTGCTAACGTTAGTTTCTCAGGGCCGTGTTTCATTCATGGCTACAAGCAGTGCTAATATGTCGATGGACTGTAAGACTGAGAACGGATTCAGGAAAAGAAGGGTGTGCATCATAGGTGCAGGTATGAGTGGCCTCGTCGCAACCAAATATTTACTCAATCTGAACATGAATCCCGTTGTATTTGAAGTAAAACCAGGAATTGGAGGAGTGTGGAGGGAAACATTTGGGTGCACAAGGGTCCAGACTCTTCGCCATGAATATCAATTCACTGATTTTCCATGGCCAAGCCATGTAACTAACCAATTCCCAACGCACTATGAGGTGCTGGACTACTTCCAGAGCTATGCCATGCATTTTGGATTGCTGGATCATATTCACTTCAATACCAAAGTGGTGGAGATTCGATATATTGGCCACGAATATTGTGAAAGCAGTCTGGAACATGCTGGATTATGGAGTAAGAATGGAGGCCCATATGCCCACAGTATAGTTTGGGATGTGGGTGTGCATAAAGTCAATGGAGAATCCATAGAGGTAGAGAAAAAATACCTATAAATTAATAGGTTTGCTTTTTTCTTTTTTGTGATATGTCCAGACTCCAAGCATTATGCATATATTCAAGCATAAGTATCAGTTCTAGTCAATGTTGATATATTAATGTGAACCCCACTTCTAAGTGACTTTATTGCAAATGCTTAGTCTAATGAGTTGGAGGAGTTTTTCCGAAACTTAGGGAAGGTCATATTTAGAGAAAATCTGGCAAGAATTTATGTAAATCCAACTTATAGTTTTTAAACTTCAAAATTTTAAGTGTTTTATGCATTTTTGATGGTGCTGGATCTATTTCCACCATCAAAAATATGTTTCAACCACTTTCTCTACAAGATTTTTTGAAATTTTTTTACCCGGATTCCAGCCACTTTTGACCATCCGGGGAATTCCTCCGCCTCATTTAACGACTCCTATTGCAAATGGGTAATTATGATTTTTAAAGCAAATAAACTTTTCTGACATGGGTGGGAAAATAGCTAGTCAGGATTTGATGACGGCCGGACACAAGATCTCAGGTATGCATTTATAGTGAAGTTTTTATGGCAGGGGCATTATAATAATATATTTATTTGACTAATTAGAAAAACACTTAGTAGTTTTTAACTGTGATTTTTTGGACAGTTTTTTAGATTATTTTTTATTTAATTGGTCTAGTGAGTAGGGATTCATTGAAATCACAAGTTTGATAGGAGAACTCTTCACAATCAAAGTGCCCCAAAAGTTTTTGATTATGCTGATGAATCTGTATATGCAGTCAAAAAAACCAGTTTAAACAACACAACTCAAGATTTGGCCACAAATTTTTTTACCTGATTCAGACCAAAAATCTGTTAAAAACTCCAAAAAAAATCCACTTAAAAACTAATAAAAGATCCCTGTGTAAACAAGGCAACTGCATAACTAAACCTGGATTTACAGGGCTCTCTGCTGATGTTTATATTTAGTTCACCCCCATCAAGATTCAATAAACCATTGCACCTGTACAGGAACTTAACAAGTCTTGATGAATGCCCCCATCCCCACAAAATTTTGATTTTTGTTAATCCAGTAGAGGTCTATACTGACTGGTGTTTGTTTGTGTTGGTTTATAAGCATCTTCCAGTGGCATCGTTTCGATTTCTTAGTCTTGTGCATTGGTAAATATGGGGATCTGCCCCATATCCCATCGTTTCCGCCAAATAAAGGACCAGAAGTATTTCAAGGAAAAGTTTTACATACCATGGACTACGCACGCTTGGATGAAAAAAGTGCTTATGAGCTGATCAAAGGAAAGAGTGTTGTAGTTATTGGATGCCAGAAATCAGCATTGGATTTTGCTGTGGAATGTGCTGAGGTGAATCAAGGTATGCTATACATTACAGATATTATACCAGTTGTGTTTCCATTCTTTAAATTCAATTTTTATAGGGCTATTAATGGGTTCTCTCTGAATCCTGGTAGAAAAAGATGGCCATCCTTGTACAGTGGTCTTCAGAAGAGCGCACTGGGCGCTTATTTCTTTCGAGCTCTACGGATTGCCTATACAACTCTTTTATAATACACGTTTTGCACAGTTCTTACTAGAAAGGCCAGCTCAGGGTTTTCTGCACGGCGTACTATCGCGCCTATTTAGACCGCTGGTATATTTTAACCTATCTTATTGAAAGATTTGAATTTTAAACCACGAATAAAATATCGTGGATAGAATTTAGATTTGTTGGTAAAGCTTCTTGCCCCAGACTTAGAGATCTAACTCTTAAAAAGTAGTAATGTAGCTGAAGTTTTGTTATTTATGACAACATAAATCTGCCAAAGGTTTCTCAATTCTGTGAGGGATATAAACCAATGAAATTGAAAATTCGCATAATTGAAATGGCTCCCTGTTTATTTTTCAGTAAAGGTGGGATGGAAAATTCCATTTACCACAAATGTTCCATGGGAATTCGTTAAAGGAATATTTCCAAGAAATACAGTTTGTTCTGTATCTTTACTATCCTCCCATGATTTGCTGGTCATGTTAATTCAAGTATATGTAGAGACGTTATACAGGAAATATTCGAAAAATACAGTTTGTTCTGATCTTTTTACTATTACTCCATTAATTATGTGTGGGTACAAATATGCAGACTCCGGTAAATGTAAGGATAAAACATTAATTTCTCTTTTCGATAAAAGGTCTACTAATCATATTCATTACCAAAAAAGACCGAACTCAAACCTATGTAATAGTGCTTGGTTCATAATAGAATACAGTTTGAATCTACTGAACATGTACATCTCCATAGACACTAACAATTATTTATTCACAGCAATTTATTCCATATTGAACAACAGAATGCTCTTCTGAATGCAATAATGTAAATGCATTATAAATGTCAATGTTTGTTACAATTTTTCTTTCACTTTTAACGCAGAGATGGGCGATCTTCAAGTTCTTTGAGCTTTACCTATGCAGGAATCTTCCCTTGCGAAAATATGGTCTTGTTCCAGATCAGAGCTTTGTTGAGGAGTTATCTGCTTGCACTGTTTCAGTATATCATGGCGATTTGTTTTCAAGAGCAGATGAAGGCAGCATACTTTTTCGAAAATCTCCTAATTGGAGTTTCTCGAGTAAGGGGGTTGTACTAGATGATGGAACAGAGGTGGAAGCTGATCTTGTGGTATTTGCTACCGGTTTCGATGCTGAAAAGAAACTCAAGAACCTACTTCCAGGACCTTTTGCAGGTGTTCTTGAGGACTCAACTGGTATAATTCCTTTATACAGGTCTGGTTACTTCTGCTTTTTGTTCTCTTCTCTGCATTTTCCTTATGTTAACTGAAAGATAATTTCATAATAAGTCATAAGTTCATATCACTCTCAAAACCTAAATCACTTTTCATTGGCTGAGAATGAACAAACAGGGGGCTCATCCATCCACATATTCCTCATATGGCAATTCTTGGCTATTCGGAAAGCTTATCAAATTTGTATTCTTCTGAAATGCGTTCTCGATGGCTTTCTCATTTTCTGTCTGGCAAATTTGTCCTTCCCAGTATGAAGGAAATGTTGACTGATATAGACAACCACTACAAGCATTGGAAGAGAATTTCACCTTTCTATTGGAAATCTTGCCATGGAGCTTTTCATATTTGGGATAATGATAATCTTTGCAGGGACATGGGATGGAATCCAATGCGAAAGAAGAATTGGTTTTACGAGCTATTTGCTCCCTATAGTAATCTTGATTATCGTGAGATGTAGAACATATTGGACAAGGCTCAACAAACTAATAAAGCCAGGCCAGCAGTTGGCACAAATTGCTGCTATTTCTCCAATATTGTAATATTCTATTTTTAATATGGTCAAAGTGGATGAAATCTGCCCATGGTATTTACAGTGGTATTTACCCATGACATCAGTCCATGGTAATTGCCTTGTTTCTCAAGGAAAAATAGTAAAATATGATTTCTAAAGAGTCCATCAAACTTATAAAAGGGGATAGGAGCTTGGCCTTGAGATCATCCTGAGTCTATCTATCTAATTGTGTTTTGTTGAGAATTTGGGGTGGCAAGTTCCAGTTTGATCCCAGGGACGAAAACGCCGTGGCTGAGATTTGTCTGGTGGATCTATCCAAGATCCAAGTTCCAGTTTGATCCCAGTGACAAAAACACATGAGTGAGATTTGTGTGGTGGATCCATCCAGGATCCATGATTGTTCTTCAGCGTCTTGATTTTTCTTTTGATGGGCAGTCTTGCATGCCATTGGCAAGGGGCATGCAAGGGTTTTTATGTTATCAGTCTGACATGTATTATTTGCAGTAGTTAAGTAAACAAGGGGCTGCAATTTTCTTTCTAGATCCTTTTGTGTTCAGTGTTTTGTTGGAAATTTTTTTAATTAAAACACTCAAGTGTGCCAGGTTTATTAAAATTTTTGTTCTTAGGGATCTTACAGTGGTATGAGTGAGAGCTGTGCATCCTCCCAGCCTGAAAGTTTCATGCAGGGAATTTCAGTGGGATTTATTCTCACTCTAGCCGGCATTTTTCCATCATCTGTAGGATTCCGTATCACCCGTATCACCCTAATTGGTTTTATTTTTCAGTTTATAGAAAGGAGAATTTTCTGCAGTGGTTTGAGAGTTATTATTTTGCAAACAAATATTGATTGCTACATTACAGATTAGGGGACTGATAATGTTTATTGACAGAGGACCGAAGTTTCATATTGAAGGTTGATTTTAATCTTTAGTTAAGGGCCGAATTCTTGTAGATCATATTCTGGAGATCCATTTTTATGAAGAGAGCCGAGAACAAGTGTCAAAGAGGTCAAAATATGCCCACTGTTGGAAGCCACTCTCTTCTTATTTTGATATATCCGAGCAATGCTGAGTAAAATCCGAAGTTCATTCCTTAGATTGCAAAAAGCTTTTCTCAAGCCACACGTTTTCTGCCAAATTTTATGGCATATAACATGCCAACAATTAACAAATATGTTTGCAATTGATGTGAAAAGCTGGGAAACAGCCATTCAGGTGTTCTATATCGTTAATTAAGATATGTGCTAAACGCTGGGGGCTTTATTAATATTTTCACAAGAGGTATGATTCGGCTCGTTTCGAAGCACGTGTGCAAATATGGGCGTGTTGTCAGCCAGCGAAGGAGCGCATTTTCCCTGAGGTCGAGACTTACTTCTAGTGTGCCGAAAATTGTCTCAAGCCAAGAGCGAGCTACAAGTTTAGGAGGTCGAAACGGGAGATAAAGATAAGGAAACTGATCGAGTTGACATTGAACCTGATCGAGTATCCATTGAAATCATTTCCACAACTTAAGGCCGCATTTCATTCTCAAGTGGTTCGACCGTTTGTGTTCCACGATATCTCTACAGTTCAAGCCATTTGTTAGGCCCTAGATCCGAGCTTGTAGCAGCCAAGGTCGAGTTCACCCTTCAGTGGGACGAGTTTCATATTGGCCACAGTCATTACCACTGTTGTATGTGGATTCTATTTCTACTTATACATATTCTGGACACAAGATAGCAACCTTTTGGGTCGTATCCTTAAATCCGGGCAGCATATCTTTCCTGGGGTCGAAGTTGCCACATATGGGCTATCTCAGGCTCGATTTTTCCTAAAGTTATCATTTCTGTAGAAGCTTTTCTTTTTTGAAGGTTCGAGCCGCATTAATTCAAAAACCGCAGTTTTTGAGAGACTGTTGTTGAGCGTATTCCTTCATAGTGTATCATTTTTGGACATGCTAAAGTCTGTCTTTCTGCCATCATAGGATGAGTTCACACATACACTGAAATCAGATTATTGTCTTGTGCGTGTTGTTGAGTCTATTTATCAATAGGGGACGATGTCTGGAGCATTGGGTGACAGCATATTATGTGCTTGAAGTCTCAGCTATCAACTCACATTTGGGCAACATATCTATGAATCAAGTGCTGAAATATTATTTCCAAGAGGGTTGTGTTATTTATATACTTTTGTTGGCACCAACCTTATTTGCTTATTGTTTCTTCACTTTCAAATGTAGAGAAGGATAGTCTCAATATTGTTAGTTCTATATATATATATATCCGCTGAATGTTGTTTTTGTTTTCCGAATGAAATGAAATGAAATTATTTGGAAAAAAAAATATTTATTATTATTTTTTTAATGTTGTTTTTGTTTTCCGAATGAAATGGAATGAAATTATTTTGGAAAAAAAATATTATTTATTTTATTTTTCTAGTGAAACTTCAGCAGGGCCAAAATGTGAGAAGGCAGAATATATTCCTGTATATTTTGTTGCCTTGCTATGTGAAGATGGGTCGTCTTGAAGAGATTTTGGAAAATACCCAAAAACTATTTGATGAACTAGTGAGGATATATGGTCCTTCACGCAACAATGCCTCCATATACCAAAATGGTGGTCAAAGTAGCAGATCACTCTAAAAAAAGGTCCATGTCATTCTGCAGCAGAAGCAACCAAGGAAAGTGAAAGAAAGACAAGCAAGAGGAGCTAAGCTCTTCACACTTGGATCTAAATTTCAAGGAACAAAGTCAGTCATATATGTTCATAAATTGGAGGAATTAGACGTGTTTCTCTGAGGTGGGGCAGACATAATGGAAGAAACTCAGTTGAGCTCTCAAGTCATCCATGCTTGCATTGATAGAACCCAAACTTTGGGAACATTATTGTGAAGAGTTCAAGCTCACAGTTGCTTCTTGTCTTAGCAGGATCATAGCTTTAACATTACCACTCTTGCCTTACAATAATGATATCATGAGAGATATATTGCAGTTGATAGTAGAATCCCTTCAAGGGTTGAACAACATCATGCTTCCTACCTTTCAGAAACGGCACAGAGTCTTAGAGCTCATGGCAGAGTTCAACTTTGGCACGTTCATGTTGAATCTTGGATGTGATGACTTAATTCTTTAGGTGTTCCAGAACTTTTACACCAACATTACATTAGCTCATCCAGATCATGTCAAAACAATCATGCAAAATATTATGTCATTGTTTTTAGAATGAGATGTCGACATCTGCAAGATACTAAGATCCAAATTGTTGTTCATTTAGAGAAAGGAACTAGTTGTATCGTCAGTTGCTTATGATCTATTAAAAAATTTGGTCATGCAAAACATAAAATTGCTCAGAAGAGTGTTGACTAGGAAGGAGATGAAGAGGATTGATGAAGGAATCAAGAACAAAATTAGTAAAATCTGCAGCAAGAGTGAACTAAGAATGAGAGGACTATGTTTTATCTGCAAGGGATCTTGGGCACTTAACCATTCATGTCTAGGTGATAAGGAGGCAATAAGGGCAGAACAGTTGGAGACTCCTTCAAATCATGAGGATTCATCTATAGTTGGGTTTATCAGTTATCAAGAAAGCACCCACGAAGGTTCAAAGCAGTCAAGTACAGATGGTGAGAAGCAACGCAATGTTTTTTAGAGAGACTTGCATAACAACCCGATGATAATTAGTAAGCTTGAAAAAATACATGGAGAAAGGAAGGAGGTAATTCCTCCTAACGATGTGGTAGACTCTTGTACAATTGAGTCCATAGATATCGAGGAGGACATCCATAAATAGTATGGGCAATCGGGTATATGTAACAGTGTACAAGTACATCCATGTTTGATAACCAGAGAGGGTGAACAACAGATTGTTCCCACACGAGGAGAAGGCCATGAAGAGGACATTCAAAAGGACTCAATTGAGGAGCCAATAGTAATAAACCGGCATGACGAGCATGATCATGAGGGACAACATAAAAAATATGGTATGCAGGATGAGCCATTTTTGGAGATTCAGTCGAAGGTTCAAGCTGGAGCTATGATAATTGAGCATAAAAAGTAGATAGATACAAAGGCATTCAGCACGACACTAGTAGAGGAATTTCAGGAAAAGATCATGCATTTCAAGACATATTTTATGATGTTGAAGCAGAGAGTCTGGACAGTCTGAGAGACTGTCTTACAGAAAAATAGGAAAATTGAGAAGCTCATAGGGGTATGTGTCAAGTCAGCGACCAAGCTATCCAGTGTTGAGGAACGACTCAAGTCCCTCACAAAGCAGCAAGAGGAGTATAGTTGAGAGTTCCAGAGCAACCCCCTATAGGAGTACATAGATAAGGCTTGTAGCACTACCATCTCACCTTTATACACCGGGGAAAGTAGGGCAGAGTTATCCAAATGGATCATGTTCAGTGATTGGGTGCAGCAACATGAGTGGGGCATCGAGCAACATCAACATAATAGATTTCTTCCATGTGCAGGTATTTATCCTTCCCATGACATGGATTGGCGAGAGATTATGAGTTGGTACTCTATTGATGGAATGATTCTTAGGAGGACACTTTTCGCCAAGGGCATATCACAACAGAGGCCCTTACGCACGGGTAGTAATGGAGGTTTGAGATGGTATCATAACCCATAGGTCCCAAGACTTAGGTCACATTTGGATCCAGGTGAATCTATTGAGGGAAGGATTGGTTGGAGGCTTGTTTGGGATCCAAGTATCTAAGGATCCATTCAGAATCATTTAGCATAGACACGTGGAATAACACACTAGTTTCTATGGGATCTTGATATCAATATACAGATGATTTTGTTGTGGATTGAAGTGGATTGCTTGAGGACAAGAAATCTTTGGGTGGGATGATTTGTAATATTCTTTTTTTTTTATATGGTCAAGGTGGACGAAATCTGCCCATGGTATTTATTCATGTTATTAGTCTGTGGTAATTGCCTCATTTCTCAAGGAAAAATAGTAAAAAATGATTTCTAAAGAGTCCATCAAACCTATAAAAGGGGATAGGGGCTAGGCCTTGAGATCATCTTCAGTCTATCTATCTAATTGTGTTTTGTTGAGAACTTGGCGTAGCTAGTTCCAATTTGATCGCAGGGACGAAAACCTCGTGGGTGAGATTTGTCTGGTGGATCCATCCAGGATCCACGATTGTTCTTTAGTGCCTTCTGATGAGCCCCAATTTTGGTACAATTTGGGCTCATTTTGGCCTATGTTACTTGCTCAAACCATTCATTTTTATTTTCTTATGCATGCATTTCTTAGTTTATTCATGTTGTTTGTAGGAAGGAGGTTAGACACTTTATCTACGTGACTAATGCATTATGATTCCAGGTTTTGGCATTAAAAAGGGAGCAAGAGACAACGAAAAAGGGGATAAGGAGACAATGAGGTGGCACTGCTGATTTTGTGGAGAGATGTCCACGGTCTTGGGACATTCCTCATGATTCCCACCAAGAACTCTGAGCTCCAATCCATCTCCCTTCTGAGCTCAAGAAGCAGCCAGCTGTCCTACATGAACAGCAGTCATAAACTGTTCTACAAGAGCAGTAGTTATGACTGCCCTACAGGATCCGCAGTTGGACTCTAGTTGGACAGCCGAGCTCCTAAAATCAAGGGCACTCGGTGGCTCATCATTTTTGTATAAATTTGAAGGCCTTAGCCTTAGATAGTTGTTGAAACTATCGTATTATCATTGTAATTTTGGAGCACAGTTCAGTTTCGTTCCTTTTTGTAAGCCAATTTGGTACGACATCAGATTATGAATAAAGAAGGTAGTTTGTGATCTATTTCTGAGTTTTCTTAGGAGACTATAGCTCTCAAGTTAGGGCCCAACCTGAGAGCCATAGATCCCCTCTGCTGTAGTATTGTTTCCATTTCATTTCCAGC
>APFE031000547.1:2425-19448 GCA_000404065.3 Pinus taeda | reverse complement strand
CCTGCTTGAACCTTAATGCTGGAGTCAATGAGGGACTACAGGAGGAAGTATGGTATACTGAGCTTCTTAGGTGCTGGATTGTCCATGCCATACCTTAATTCATGGAGGGTTCTAAAGTGATAACCATAGACAATGTTGTACCTTCCCTCATAGGAAATGTATTTGATTATTTGGTAGCTAACTTCATCCCAAGGATATGGTATGCTAGCCCTTCTAATGCCATTTTTATCCTCTACAGGGGTTTCATTGTTTTGGAAAAAGTTTTTCTTGGCAGCCTAGCCAATTGGTTTCTCATCCTTACTCCAAGACAGCCCAAGAGGAAGGGTAGTGACCCTACTAATAAATTTAGGGGTTATCTCCATGGAAAGACCTCTAAAGGTGACAGTGGCATGTGTTCTTGTGTGAGGGACCAAAGAGTGGGCAAATTCTTAGGCAATCTCCTCATCAAACCCTCAGAATTTCTCAAAAAAGTTCATCCAATTTGTTCTTGTGAATATGTCCACTACTTGGGGATGTGCATGGAGCCTAGTGGAGTTAGTGGGCTCCTTTCTTATAAGCCCTCCCGCCAAATGTGGAGACGGACACAATTTTTTTTGAGAAAAACAGAGAAACAGAGGAGACTGTGTTTTTTTTAAATAAGCAGAAAAATTTTCTATGTATTTTCTCCTCTCCTAAAGATTTTATTTCCTCCTCAATTTGAAACCACTTCTTGCATATATTGATATTCAACTGGGGCATGCATGGAACCTACCTCCTCAGACTGAAAATCTTGCTAAAACTCATGTTTTCTCCCTTCAAAACAACTCACTGCCCCTCCTGTAGAAGCCTGTTGTCCCTCTTGTAGAACCTGTAGGTGCTCTTGTAGAACCTGTAGGTGCTCCTGTAGAAAACAACAAGAGTAGGAATATGGGGGACATCGATGGAGGAAAATGGTTATGAGGCTTTGGGGGCACAAGGAGACTATTGTAGCTAAGTTACGAGGAAAGAATGAAGGAAAAGGTGGTGAGAATGCTCGGGAGGAGTACTTATTAGCCTTTATGGATATTTCCAATGATGGGGGGTAAGCTAGAAAAGTATTCATTGGCCATATTCAGAGCGTTGGTCCCCACCTTCCTTGTCATCATGGCCCCTCCTCGTAATCATCTCTCATTATTGCATTGGAGTTCACACTTCCTCCACTACCTATCCTTGACATCTTTCTTGAGTTGATTGTGTACACGTGTGGGTGACATCTCGGATGAGTGGAGTCAACTAGATGAAGGTGGCCAAGTTAACTGCCCACCTTTCCCTCGTTCAACCTCAACCATCTCATTGCTTTTGCATGTCTTCTAATTACACAAATGCAAACAGAGGAGCGGGTTAGTTACTTACCTGTGATCCGAATGTATTTGATGTGAAGTATTGTGGCTCTCTCTCTGTTGCATGCCTTTATTTCTTTTGATGCATGTTGTCTGCTTGCCAATGTGTGGCTATGTCTTGTGCAGGTTCTTCTCTGGTTGGGTCTGAGCTTCAGGTGCCTTCTCAACCTTCATGTGGGCATTCTCATGTTGCTGGTGCTGGGTTTTAATGGGATAAGCTGCTACAGGAATTCCTACAGGAGCTCCTGTAGCTACTTCTTCCCTTGAAACTTCAACTTCTTTCTATGCTTGGAGTTGTGAGGATGATGCCAGAGGTGTAGATAAAGATGGAGAGGTTGTAGGTAGGCTTCATGTGAGGTGGATGGTTCTGCTTCCTCTCTTATTTTTTTTGTTTTTTTCTTCCCCTGAAAAACTATTTTTTTCCTGTGTTTTTCTTGGACAGAAAGAAGAATGATGCTTGGGGTGTGATGCAGGCTTGGAAATGATGGCAAGGAGGTTTGGAGACTGTAGGAGGGTTTATAGGTTCTTCACGAAGCTTCCCTGTCCCTTAAACTACCTTTTATATCCATTTATGGCTCTCTGTAATTCCTACAGGAGTCTCCTATAGAAAATACAGTTTTTCGAAAAAGAAGCATAGTGGGGTGAAAGAAATGCCAAAAAAGATCGAGACAAGTGTGGAGAAGATAGGATAGGTGCTGGTGTGGATGTCAGGGTTCACTTGGAACCTTCTTCTGCTTCCTGTAGTCCTCCTGCAAACCTACAATGCAAATGAAAAATCAATTTTCTTTTTTCCTTGTTTTTGAAAACAACTAGGGTGCCTCAGGGATCTCTTCACCCTAATAGCCTGCCTTGGGCACCTCCAAGGGAGGTTTTCACCCAGGAATCTTATTCTTTTTTCTATTTTTTTTTGACATCACTGGGCCACTTCAGAAGAGGTTTTCAACCCAATGATGGGACTCAAGTGCCTCATGGAGGTTTTCACTTAAGTCCTTATTTTTTATTTCTCTTTTTCTTTTTCTTCAGTGAGTGGGTGAAGTGGAGGCTAAGACATGCTCCACTACCATCACTGTCTTATTCAAATATTCAATGAACTCTCACTTGGAGAGGGATTTCTTGTAGACTTTCAACCGATGTCCATTCACAAGCATAGGGATGACTTCATCATCAATGGTTTTGATCAGAACTGAACCATTGTCATTGCATTTCTCCACAGTGTAGGGTCCCAGCCATTTTGTCCTCAGCTTGCCTTTGAAATCTTTGTATCTTGAATCATAGAGTAGTGCCCAATCTCCCTCTTGGAATTGGTTCTCCTTAATATTTTTTTCATGCCATATATTTCTCTAAAGCTGAACTACCTCTGTATGGAGAAAGGCCTGCAATCTGTGTTCGTCCAATCCATTGAGCTGAAGTAATCTTTCTTTCTGTGCATGGTTGAGGTCTAGGTCCAGCTGAGTTGCCATCCTTAGGGCATTGAATTCAAATTCTATTGACAACAAAGCCTTCTTCCCATAGACCAATTCATAGGGTGTAAACCATGTGGTGGTCTTCCATGTTGTGTTGTAGGCCCAAGTGGCCTCAACTAATCTATTCGCCCAATATTTTCTGCTATTGCTCACTACCTTGGTCAGGATCCCTTCCAATGCTCTATTAGTGACCTCCACCTACCCATTGGCTTGTGGATGGTAAGGGGTGGAAGTCCTGTGATTGATTCTATGATGTGTGAGTAAGTCTTCAATCAAATTGGAAGTAAACTAACTGCCTTGATTTGTGACCAACTCTCTTGGATACCCAAACTTGTAGAATATGTTTTCTCTCAAAAACTCAGCTACTTTTTATTCTGTCGCTGCTTTGATTGGTTTTGTCTCTGCCCACTTTGTCAGGTAATCAGTGCACACAATGATGTATTGTTTCTACTTTGAAAGAGGGTTGATAGGACCCACTAAGTCCATGCCCCACTTCTCAAATGGCTCAAAGGTCACTTGAGGTTGCATGGGAATCTCATTCTTTGGAGTAGGTTTCCCCATCCTCTAACACTGATCACACTGGCTGGTATATCTCCTCACATCCTGATGAAGAGTGGGCCAATAATAACCTGCTTGCAATATCTTGAAGGCAGTTCTTTTTGCTGCAAAATGACCTCCACAAGGCTCGTCATGACAGGTCAGGAGGATTTCAAAGACTTCCTCCTCCTGACACATCTTCTCAAGATCTGATCTGGGCCAAGTTTGAAGAGACTGCCCCCAATCCAAGTGAAAGGGGTGTTTTTCCTTACTATCTTGCTCTTCTATTTTGAGGACAAGTGTGGTGGGAACTGTGCAGAAACCAAGTAGTTTACTATATCAAGAAATCATGGAGAGAGGACTGAGATAGCAAACAGATGTTCATCTGGCATTTGGTCATCAACCATTCCTTCTTCACCTGCAAGAAAATTTACTCTAGACAGAAAGTCAACAACAACATTTTCTTTACCAGGCTTATCAATAATGGTCAAATCAAACTGCTGTAATAAAATAAACCATCTAATAATGCGAGCATTTACATCTGATTTGTTCATTAAATATCTAATTGCAGCATGATCTGTGTGCACAAAGGTTTGATAGCCTGTGATATAATGTCTAAATTTGTTTAAGGAATGCACGACAGCTAGGAGTTCCTTCTCGGTTACTGTATAGTTTAACTCTACCTTTGACAATTTTTTGCTTATAAAGTATATGGCATAAGGTAACTTTTCAACAATTTGTCCTAAGGCTGTCCCTATTGCTTTGTTCGAGGCATCTGTGTGAATGTGGAAAGGTAGGGCCCAGTTTGGGCCTCTCAGAATTAGGGCAGTCACGAGCTTGCTCTTCAAGGTATCTAGAGCTTCTTGATAGTTTTCCAACCATATGAATTCGACATCTTTGCCTAAGAGGCCAAACAAAGGAGACGCTAGCTTGCTGAAATATTTAATGAATCTCTTGTAATACCCAGCTAAGACTAGGAAACTTCTGACATTTCTCACCTTTTAAGGAGGTGGGACCCTTTGGATGATGACAATTTTGTTGGGGTCCACCTGCACTCCCTTGAGATATTGCATGACCTAACATTGTTCCTTCAGTCATAAAAAATTCACATTTATCCGAGCTGAGGGATAGGTTCATCTCAATACACTTGTTGAGAACATTTCCTAGGTTAGATAAAAATTCCTGAAAGTCAGAACCATATGGAGTAAAATCATCCATGTATATTTCTACTGCATCATGAACTAATTCAGAAGATATACTCAATATCGCTCTTTGGAAAGTGGCTGGAGCATTGCACAAACCAAAAGGAAGGCCCCGTATGCAAAGGTACCCCAAGGAAAAGTGAAAGTGGTCTTATCTTGGTCTTCTGGGTTGATTTGAATCTGATTGTACCTGCTAAACCCATTTAGGAAAGAGAAAAACTTTTTCCCTGCCAGACCGTCTAACACTTGATCTATGAAAGGCAAAGGACAATGGTCCTTTTTATGGCTTTGTTCAATTCCTGATAGTCGACAGAGATTCTACACTTACCATTTTTCTTTGGCACTAGCACCAAAGGAGAGACCCATTCATTGTCAGAGATGGGATAGATGAATCCTGCATCAAGCAATTTCTGTAGTTCTTCCTTAACAATATATTTAAGTGTTGGATTCATCCTCCTTTGAGGCTACCTCACTGGCTTGCAATCCTCCTTGATGTATATATGATGAGTACATACTGAAGGATGCACTCTGTTCATCTCCTTATAACTCCAGGCGAAGGTGCTTAGGTGTTTTCTCAATAGGCTACACAGTTCCTTTTCCTGGGAAATGGATAGGGATGGATTAATTTTCAAGGTTCTTTCTGGGCTGAACTCTATATTCTTAACACGGAGAAAAGTAGATTTGGCCTCACAGAAATCAGTTGAGGGGTTGTTTTGGGTTTATCTTACTATGTCCTCTAATGGTGATACACTGGGAGGTGGATTCTAAATCAGATTTTCAATCATACATCCTCATATTGTTGTTTCCCCCCCATGGCGATTTCTAATGCACAAAGTGGTGCAGAGTAGACTTCATCCTCATCTTCTTCCTCCAAGCAGAGAGGTAGATCATGTTATAGCAAGGGTTGGGCAGGAGGATATAGGATTAACTTCTTGGACATGTGCCCGTTATTTATGGTCATGTTCCCATCTCAACAGTTGATGTAGGCATCATCGGTAGTCAACCAAGGTCTTCCCAGAATGAGAGGATACCTAGTGAGCTTTTCTTTTGGCTGGAGAACTAAGAAATCAACAGGGTACTCCCAAGAATCAATGGAGACCATCACATCTTCCACAATCCCCTCAGGGGTCATTGTGGAGCGGTCTGCTAGCTATAGCACAGTCATGGTCTTCCTCAAGGAGCCCTAGACATTAAGTTTGAGCATTGTGGCCTTTGTCATCACATTAATGGCAGCTCCCAGATCAATCAAGGTATGTGAGATTATTGTGCCATTGGTGTGGACATCAACTATTGAGCTTCCAGTGTCCAGATATTTCTGACAGATTACCTTCCCTAACATCAGGTCGGACAGTTGCCCTATGACATTGATAGTTGGGACATCTCTCTTGTGCCTTCTTGGATGCCTAAATCACTTCTCTTTGATCAACCTATTGTAGAGAGGCACATCTTTTATTGCTTGGAGAAGTGGTATCTTCACACATAAATGTTTCAATTCTTCCAGGAGTTCAATTTCTTCTGGGGTAGGCTAGACTGTCACGGATAGTCTCTCAGGAAAGGGTGGAATTACTTTAGGTTCACTTTCCTCTTTATCTTCCTCAACCTCCCTGGGTGGAGGTTGGCTATCTGAGATAAATTTCCCAGATCACAAGTTAATTTCCTAAATCTCCACAACATAAGTTGGGCATGATGGTTCCCCACTATACACTTGCTGAGCTTGTCTGTTGTTCAGGTTCAGATTTGGCTAGGTAGGGATTTGGGGTTTCTTTTGTGGAGTGGGAGATAACGGTTGTGGTTGGGAAGGTGGTGGAGGCAAAAGAGCGGGAAGAGAGTTGTATTGGGGCCTCATCCCCTGATGAGTTTCATTCCACTGAGGTTGTGGCTGAGCATAGGATTGAAATGAATGGGTGGCTGGTTGGGCATGATATTGAGATGTGGAGGACCAAGGAGGAGGTGTGTACTAGGAAGGGTGAGCAGGGGGGCCCTAAAAAGGGATGGAAGTGACTTGGTTGGGGTTGTAGTATGATTGATATGTCCCTTGCATCCCCTATTGGTATGGTCTAGGTCCATGCGGCCTCCTTTGGTTTATGTAATAGAGCTGTTCAATGACTCCCTCAGCCTCTTGATATACAACATTAAGTCCGGGTAAGGAAGGGCACTTATTTGTGGAATGATTTTCTTCATAGACTGAACAAACCTCTATAGAGTTCAATGGGCATTCACTCCTAGAATGGCTCTTGTTGCATCTAGGGAAAAAAATGGCCAAAGCCCTCTTTGCTTCCTCTTATTTCCTTTTGATATCTAAGGTATCCATTTGGATGGCAAGAGTCTGCAGCATATCACTCTTGAAGTCTTCCAGCATGTTTCCAATTTCTCCTTTAATGGATGATTTAGAGGAAGAGATACTAGCTATGGGTTGACTCCCCCTACCTTTCTTTCTAGCTACTCTAGAATGGTTTCTAAAAATAGTATTTAGGTCCTCATAGGATAGTTGGTAGATTTCCCCCCCGGCCAGTAGATGGAGGGTGTCTAAAAGATCTTCTCGAATTCCCCTGAGCAGGACCAACTTCAAAGACTTAGGGTCAAGTGTACACTCGACCCTTTTGTAACTGAGCTAGAACCTCTCTTCATAGTCCTCCAGGGACTCATCACTTCCTATGGTCATTCGGAAAATTTATTCTTTAGTATATTTTGACCTACAATAGTCTCAATACTTGTTGTTAAAGGCTTGATGTATCTGAGCCCAAGTTGTGATGTTATTGCCAGGGAATCCCATGAACCACAACAGTGCTGCATCCTTGAGAGTAGAAGGGAACAGTTTCAACTTTTACTTATTTTCTGCATAGTCATAGGTTCAACAAGTGACAACAAACTTGAAGAAAAAGGTGTCAGGATCTTTTGTAGTTAAACTATGGAAATGAGGTAGAGCGGAAGGGCTAATATTCTTCATTTTGGTGTCCCCATTGGTCTCCCGAATGGGAAATGTACCCTTTATTCTCTTTCCATTCCCCCTAGAATTTCTGTTTCTAGCCATTGGTGCCAAAGGAATGTTTTATTCTTCTTCTTCCCCTATAAGTTCTCCAAATATGTCTGGTTGTTCACCTAAGGGTTCTTCTTGATCACAGCCATCGAATAAGAGAGAAGGCTGGTTGTGTTAAGCAGTGGGGGTGTTGGGAAAAAATTTTCCTGAGTTATCTCTATTCCTACAAGGCATGAAAGGAAATATTTTTGGTTGTTTTTTTTTTCTTTTTTCCCCACACTGATAATACCTGCAAAATTGAAATTTATTGAACAAAAAAAATTGCAACTAACTGAAATGAACTTGCTGAAATGAAATTTGCAGAATTGAAGAGGAAAGCAAGGAAATGCAGAAATGAAGGAAAAGGAATGACTAGTTAACTCTTGCTGAAATGAAATTTGCAGAATTGAAAAGGAAAGCAAGGAAATGCAAAACTGAAGGAAAAGAAAGGACTAGTCTACTTTTGTTGAAATAAACTATTAGCAGAATGTTGCAATAGAAAATAGAAGAAAGCAGTGATTGCAGAATACTCTGACGCTTCCCTGGCAACGGTGCCAAAAAGTGGTGAGCACCAGTATTACTGTGATAATGCTGCAACTCCTAGGATGCCTACTTTACTCTTATCAACCCGATAGTTCGTAAAAAACTTGGAAGCGTCGATGTTGTATGCACAAGTACTAGTTCTTATAGCAGGTTGTCACTTGGTCAGCCGACACAAGATCACTAGGAGCTCAAGCCAACTTCTATGGATTCTAGAAGAAGCTCTATATGTGATGAAATGAGAGAAAGATTACTCTAGAGATGCTACTCTAACTACAGAAAGGAGAAAGACCGAAATATAAAGCAAACCTAGTAAACCCTAATTAACCAACTAATTCTACTTTTGCATAAAGCACTATGAAAACCATGAAAGGAATTCCATTACCTACTCAAGGAAGTAAACAACATCTACCTAAGCTATTTCTGGAAGTAAATAAGCAAAAAAACATCTTTTTGGATTTTTATGTGAATTTGACATGCATATAATTTATTGTGTGTGAATGTGGTAGCAAATAGGTGGCGTTGGAGGGTGGTTTTGGGACTTGAGAGGATGTAGGATGATGTGGATGGCTCCTAGGATGTCTTAGGTGGCCTTCTGGAGGTTTTTCCCACACTCAGACTTCAAAAGAAAGCCTACATGAAATTCTACAGGAGGACACGTGAAATCTACAGGAGGATAACAGGGCAACTACAGGAGGCCTACAAGAGGTGGCCGAGAGCAGTTTTCATTGTTTTGGGGGTGTGAGAGTGGGTGGAAAAGGTGGATGAAGGTTGTAATGAGGTGTTAGGGTGCCTAGGGTCTACTGAGAATCACCGGGAGAGAGGAAGATGATTGGGTTTGCTCAAGGAGAGAGGAATACGTTCTATGGAAAATGCAGGAAACTAAGGTAGAATTGAGGTGAGGTTTGGGCGACTTGTAGGGAATGAAGCAGATGGAGGATGGGATGGCTGATAAGCTAGCCTACTGCTAGAAGAGATCTGTTGCAAAGGAATTGGCATTCAACCAATAAGATCAAACAAGTAATGAAATAAGTGCATCTAGAAAAACAGAGTTTTGCATAAAAATGGTCCAAACTATGATCTATGAAAGGAAATGTTGAGAAATGATGTAAGAAAGGAAATCATGAAAAAAGATTATTGCAAATAAAGAAGTGAGCATGATGAAGAAGATCTGAAGAAAAGCAAAGCTAGACTATTAACCTACTAAAACGCTGCAAACACTAGAAGTCCTATGAATGAGGAAAATCTGTGTTTTTGGGGCAGCAAAAGGGTCTTTACCTCAAATCATTGTCCTAAAGGGAGGAAGAGATGCCAAGGCACTGTTGCTAGCCTTTTGAATCTTCTCTTTATCACTGCTTAACCTGCTATAGAAAGCACAAATGGAAGCAAACTACTGAATCATCAAAAGCAACCTATTCTTAACCATAAAAGAAATACACCTAACAACAACCTAATCTACAAACTGAAATAAAACATACAAATACAAGTAAAGAGGAGATTGGCTGCTTGGATTGGGCCCTAATCCAAGAGCTTCAGTCCTCTGAGGTAAGTCAGTGCTAGCTCAAAAAGGATTCCATATTTATTTCCAAAACAATAGCAAGATCACATGAAATTGTCACAAAATAATAAACTCAAAGTTGAGAGAGCTTACATAAGCAAAATCCAACAAAAATTTGACCCTAGTGAGGCCCTAGGCCTCTCTACTTATACAAATGAATCTACCAACAACTTCCTTAAAATCAGGGAGGCTTGGCTCCCAAAACTCGAGATAATCATTAGTCATCCTCCACTTGCTCGACTGCCTTCTAGTGCATGATTCAACTGCTTATACTCCGAGCTGAATGAAGGGGAATTCGAAATGAAGAGTAATAAATTAAGGGGATTCCCTCCTATAAGTCCTCTCATTTGTTCACTTCAATTTATTGTTGCCATTTGTCCACTAGATCTTTGACTTTGACCTCGAAATTCATCAACAATCCACATTAAACACATGTTAAACCAGATGGCATCATAACTAACTCAACTCACTCCATAAGCATAAATATAATTAGAAAATCATACAATAAACTAAGAGAGTGGTTGATTTGACTAGGTTAGGAGGTAAAATGAGCCTTTATAATTTCCCATTTATGAGGCTCATCACATATATCAGTTTGCAATTTTTAGGAAAGCATAATTTCCACTTAAGTTGAAGGACTAAGTTTTCTTGCAAAACTTGTTTATATCTTGAAGTATCAGAATTACATGATGTTTAAATGATCTTTGATTTAATAAATTATGATTTTAGTTGAAAATTGTGTTATAAATCAATTAAAAAGAGAAGTTAATAATGATAATTTAATTACACTCTAGATGTGCTCTATATTGGATTTGGGCTTGAGAAATTTTGATTTTTAAATAAATGTGTGGACAAGATTTGATTTCAAGAGAATATTCTTCATCTAATACATCATCAAATGAATGATATGAAAAGTATTTGAATAGGTTTTCAGTTTCAAATCACAGAATAACATATTTAATTTAAAAATCATTTATTTCACCATCTTTTAACCTCTTCATTGGGTTGATTCATTGGGTTTTGATTCGGGTGTTGGTTTGATTCATTGGGTTGGTGTTTATTTTTTTCTTCAAATTTAATTTTAAAAGCAAAACTTTATGTAGAAATTAAGTTGTAGATTTGCAATTGCTCATGAAGATTTAATGAAAATTACAAGACACAAACCTACACTACTGCTTTGCGGACATTAATTCACAATTTAGAACAAAAATCTCATACATGCAAGAAGAAATAACACACATGCAACAAGTATTTTTATCTGGGGAAAAAATATGTTAAAAACCTCAATGCCTACTTGCATTAATCAAATGAATAGAGATGTATTACAATTGTTTTGCTTAACTTAGCTCACCCTGCAAGTGCACAACCTATCTCTATGTTCACTGAAGGCCTCTGACCCAGATTTAGTCAAAATTTTCCTTGGCTTGAGCTCCTATTTCATTGCATTGTTCCTTGAAGAACTAAACCCTATTATTTAGGAATTTCCTCTAATTGAATTGCGCAATTCCTTAGGTTGACCATCTAATTGCATGCAACACCTATACACTCAAGACTAGTCTACAATTAATGTTGTACTACCTTGAAATCTCCACCTCAACTAGGTGACTTGAATTATCTGCATGAACTAGCTATTCTAGGTTGATTGATTAGTTAACTGGATGATCATTGATTTTGATTCAAGTCTCACTACTTAACTGACCTTCCAATAGTTCCTCCAAAAGTTGGAACTAGTTTAACTGAAAACAACCTAAGATCACTGACTTTGATTGCTACAAATTAGCAATCACACATGTAGAGCTAAACAATAACTCCTCCAACTGAAATTTACTGAGTAAAGTGGGTGACACAATCCATGCCACATAAGCTAACATCATCCAAGTTGTTTGTTGATGTGTAAACTCGAATTTTCCTAATTTAATCAAGGGTAAATCAAATTGAGAATTTCTTGTTGTATTTTTCAACACTCCCTTTCAACAAGAAAGGGATTATCAAACACCCCTATCCTGCACCTGTGGAACTTGAACTTCCCTCTTAACTAGTCCTTTGTCAAAATGTCAACATCGTTTTTGTCTATTAGAATGTACTGCAACAACATTATCTGCTTCTATACACAATCCTGTGAATGGTGATATTGGATATCTATATGCTTGGATCGATCATGAAACAATATTTCTAGAGAGCTTGATGCAACTCTGATTATCACAGTAGATCATAGTTGGATCCTCATCTAACCAAACAATCCAACAAGTATCTTTCTCATCCAGATCACCTCAAATATTGCTTGACTAGAAGCCATGTATTATGCTTATGTAGAGTTGAGTGCCACAAATCTTTGCTTCCTACTGTACCAAGAAACCATTGCAGACCCAACACTGAAAATTCTACCTAATGTACTCTTTCGGTCTGATGGACTCTCCGCCCAATCTGCATCTGTGAAGCCACACAATTCACTCCTTTTGTTCATCTGTATCATAATCCAAACTGGGTAGTGCCTCTGAGGTACAGTAGAACATGCTTAGTTTCCCTCCAAAAGAGTTTGGTTGGCCTAACCATGGCTTGGCTTAGTTGGTTAACTGCATAGCACATATCTGGTTGTATATTCACAAGATACATTAGTGAACCCACCAACTATGGGTAAAAACTAACATCCAATTCCTCACCTAAAGTGACATCCTCTTTCCTCTAGTTGGTCGCTAGAGGTTTCTCCATGGGTTTGCAACTTTCCATGCGAAACCTCTGAAGTATGTCATTGGCATACTTTCCCTGAGAGACAAACAATTCCCCATCACCTTTCCATACTTCCAATCTGAGGAAGTAGTGCATCAGACCCATTTCCTTCATTTCAAACTCTCTTGCAAGGTCCTCCGTGCAAGATCTGATCAAATTCTCATCACCAATCAAAATCAAGTCGTTAACATATAAGTGACAATAATCAACAATTGGTCTTCTACCAATATATGATAGAGGTTTGCATCCACTTCACTTTTGATGAAGCCCAAACTAGTGAGATAGCTATCGATCATAGTGTAAAAGCATGAGGTGATTGCTTGAGACTATACAATGCTCGCTTGAGTCAACACACATGATACTCTAGATCAAAAGTCTCGAAGCCTTCTAGTTGCTCAATATACACTTCCTCCTCAATAAATCCATTGAGGAATGTTGTTTTTACATCCATCTCGTGGATCTTCCACCCCATCTGTGTAGCTGTTGTGGCTAGCAACACACCCCCCTCCCCCCCCCTTGTTCATTTAAGTGTTGTCCAAAATACTAAATGAATGGGGAACCTTAGTTAAATTTTTAAGAAAAAGCAAGTTTTTTCCTTTCTTCAAAATAAAGTTACCATTGTAAGCTTAGAAAGGTCTTTTGAATATTTTTTAACCTAAGTCTATGATAAGGGAAATATCTTTAAAACCGTGTTGCAAAAAAGATAGGAAATGCCTCCATTTCTCTATAATATCAGTATGCACAAGACCCTCGTGTTAAGCATAAAATCGCATCGCAATGAAGTAATACTCATAAGGAAAAAACTTCAAGATTTACCGATCTGCGATAACATTGATCGCAAGATCGCATATCGCATAAATGAACTGGCAAGATTTGGTAAACATCAAACTTCTGCGACTTGCGATGTTGCAATCGCTGCGATGGTGCAATCTGCGATGTTACGTAAGCAAATCATAAATCACTTAATCACAAATCCTTCGGGCACGCCATTCAAAGAAAATCCACTTACCATAATCTGACTCAAGATCATGCGCTTTTAATGATAGTAAATGAATTAGTTGTCAGTTATTAAATGAAATGAAGACACGTGCTTTTGTAAAGAATTACTTCATGTAAAGTGGCATATTTGATATATCTGTTGCATTTAAAACTCTCCCGTCACCTCTCTTAATCAGTCATTTCCACTTCACTCGTAATCTGTAGGAATGAAGAGCTAAGACGATTCAAAGCCAAACGCAGGAGCAAATGGGAAAGAAAAATAAAGCTCAAGGCTCTGAGGCGAAGGAAAAGACGAAGGAGATGGCGCCTTTGTATACAGACACTGCCTGCAACAGAGACGCAAGGATATCAACATGGGAAAGCATGTACAGGCTGCTGGAAAAAGAAAATCCTAGAGTAATGAAGGTTGATACTGTCGCGGGCTCACAACGCTCTTCCGAGGTGTCCTTAGAGGAGCTAGCATGTTCATTTCTTCACCGGATAGCAGCAAGGCCCAAAAATTTACCATATAAGGATATGATCAAGTGGATACTTGACAATCAGAGATGAACAACAGACAATTCAAGGTTCAAGGACATGGGCATATAGGATCATTCACCGTGCAAGTTTAAAGCCTATGTATCATCTTCCTGAACCACAGGTGACTTACAATGCACAATTCGTTAAGAAATTTGCGGCAGAGAATCCAAACCTAGCAGAGACCACCAAAGATTGGTCCAGAAAAGAGGAGTCGCTCAAAAAGGACAAAAATGGTATGTACAGCACTGGTTCTCACCTCTCCGTATTGTTTTGCTGCGGCCATGCTTTGTAGACTATTTGGGATGCCAGATATCAATAAATTTTCGTTTGAATGGCTACCACTAATAGATGCTGCCACAAATGCCGATATTATGGATTGGGCAAAGATCTTTTCTGATAATATTTACACGGCTATTATGAATTACCGGTCTAAAAGATACTTGTCTAAAAGGATCTACCCTCCTTTTTATCTGTCCGCATATGTTATGGATACGGAATACTTAGCTTGGCAGGATTAAGAGGAAAGGAAAAGAGCAAGTGCATCCAGAATAAACGAGAGTTATAAAGAATTGCTCTTTAATAAATGGGATGATCAAATTAGGCAGGTGGAACAAGCAGCGGAGACAACGGCCATGCAAGCAAACATTCTTATCGACTGTGTAAATGAGAATTTACACAGGGCCTACTTAATCGAAGAGACCACCCCAGGGTACCTACCAAATAAACTATGAATGGAAGCAAAAAGCGTAGGAAAAGGGAGAAGCGATCCATGCATTGAACAGGTTAAATTGGGAATGCTATTGGGCATACTTGGTCAAGCCGCATAGTCAATGGATCACTGTGAAATGCATCATAAACGCGGCCGAAAAAGTAGTGCTAGCTCTCATAGATTCTGTTTTCATAGCCCAGCTCAGCACAGAAGTCAGCCAGCCGACTCTTCTCAAGCCCATGATGAACACTTGCAGCTTTAAGGACCAAGTTCAGAAGTAGCCTTATTTTAGAAATTTGCTTTTTTCTTTTAAATTAGATTAGAAAAAGGACGGTCATTTGAAAACCGCATCCTAAATTTTGTAAAGACACTATTATTAGAATTAGGAAGTAGTATTTTAACCCTTCTCATGCATTCAGAGAAGGGTCCAGAAATTTGTCAAAAACTTGTCCTCGAAACATGCACTTCTGCACCCTCAGAGGAGGTTTTGATGAATGGATGAATCGAGATTTATTAATGTTTGCATTTGATGTCTGCTACTGATGTCGCACTTTTGTACTCTTAGTAGATGTTAGAACAAGTAGAGATAAATCGTTTTTGCTTGAAGTTTATGAGTAGGATTAGTCATAAATGGTACTTTTATCTTTGGCCATTTCTGCTTATATTCTTAAAGTGATTTACAGTTTTCAGTTGTTTATATGTTATTGCATGAATGTATGAGTTACCATTTGGCATTTCTGTACGCTGGAGTCATTTATTTATGTCTGATATATGAATAACTTATTATGCGATATGCTGTTCACAACTGTTTTGCCTAACTTCTTATGCAAAGTGGTTTATCTTAATTGAAATCTATTCTTATGATAGCTGAATGATCTTTATTACCATTTATTGTTTGAAATCTCTTTAGATCACATAATAGAAGATATACACCCCGGGTTAAGGTAGATTAGATGTGTTGTTTCTCATTAAATTACAATAGCATAGAGTTACTTTAAGAATATGAATTAAATTAGCTTTAAGTACTCTTAGATCAGCTTCATCCAACTCTACACACACACGCACACCCTTAGATTCGGAAACTGGTCCCATTATCCCCAGTTGGACATGCTATACCAAACGGATAAGGAGCTGCCAACCAAGGTCCAGACCGAGTGGGTATCCCCGTTGTTGTCGACCCGATTTTCGGGGCTTCAACATATTTGGCGCTAGAAGGAGGGCCTAAACATAGTGTCTGTTGGAATGGTTTTCAATTGTAACATTTGAATCTGGATGGCTGCTCACAAACTTCCCATTTGGAGTTGCATCCATGTTCCTACCTCTTCCAACACTCCACTTGAAGTGGTAAGACTCTTGTCTCAGGTAATTCAATGGTAAGAATAATTCTTCTGCTTTTAATCATGCCCTTCAATTTATTCAAAAAGTTTCAAGTTGTGATGTTCAAAGAATTGATGAAGGCGTTTTATGTAGAATTTTTACTCTTACATTCACGACGGAAGCTAGAAAATGGTGCAGAACCCTTCCAGTTGCATCAATTCACAGCTGGGACCAATTCGTCAAAACTTTCATTTTTGAATTTGATTGTTATGACTATGACCAGGTATATGATGAAATTGATTATCTACAGAAACAAGATGAATCTGTTAGGGATTTTAATGTGCGATTTCATCTTAATCGTCTAAAGTATGATCTTGAAAGTGAACTCATAGATGGCGAATCTTCAGATTATGCTGAGCATTCCTTGCCTCCTATGTCCGATCAAGAAAAAATTAGTTCAAGCTTTGTCTCATTTTCTTCTAATATGAACGAGAATTCCAATTTGAATATACAAATTGGCCATAATGAAGAAAGTCCCCAAAGCCTAGGAGTCATGCATGCTCTAATGCAAGAAGACAAAAGCAAGAATGCTGGAGGAAAGCCTGCCTTGGAACCAGGAGATGAATTTGATGTAATGTCAGATAATATCGTTGCAAGTCAACAAATGCAGATGCCAAGGTTAGAACAACAAACTATTTCTCTTTCAAGAAGTATCAGTACACAAAGGTATGATATAAAGCCCGATGTCTATGATGACTCTGATGAACAATGATTTTTCCATGATGATATTCTCAAATGCATTGTTCCAGAATCACATTTTTCTCTTTATCCTGATGTTTTTAGTGATGATAATTTTTCCCCTCTCAATATTAAAGATATCTCAAAAAGCACAGAGGATTATTCAAATAAGTCGTCATTAGGTTTTCAAGATAAAAAGATAGCTATAGAACAACCTTTGATCATTTTCAAACAAGAACCACTTGACCTTCCTTGTCTGAAAATATATGACGAAAAAGAGAAATCTAGGGAAACCTGTAAAATCATTTATGATGGTTACTTTGACAACGATGATGTTATT
>APFE031000543.1:6428-39528 GCA_000404065.3 Pinus taeda | reverse complement strand
ATTACCGAGGAAGTCCCGTAGACTTCGGGGCCAACCTCCTGAGTTTTCACCAAGCCAGCTTGAAGGGCTACAGGCCCTGGTAACTCCTAGAGACAGTAGAAGTGGGTCACCTGAAAGAGGAGAATATGCTTTACTGGGATATCCTTATTTTTCAGCGTTAATAACAGATTATAGTACGCATCCTGTTTCCGTTTCAGAAGTTACTGGTATTGTTTCATCTACTAGTGATATAGGTGAAGAACCTGAAATATCTGAACCCGAATTTGAAATTGTTGCTACTCCAGTATTAGTGGTTTGCTTCTCTAGCTTCTAGTGGTCCTAGTTCACCTAGGGTAAAAGCAATAATTACCCAAAATCTTCTTTCTGGACTAATAGTTATTGAAGAACTTGCTATTTCGGAAAGCGAAGAAGGCATCCCTATTCCAGAATATCGACCTGTTTTAGACCTTAGGGAGCATGAATCAATCTTTTACAGTCCACCTAGGAGTAGTGCTTGGTATCTTTCTTTGACTGATTTTTTGGAAAACCTGGGACTAAGTTTTTCACCACCTCGTATTTCTTATCACCCAACACCTAGAGGTTACTATCCTCCGTTGAATATGTCCAAACAATCGTCCATGTTTTCTCAATCTCCGGAAGCCTTTTTGTACGGCGATCCTTCTGTTCCTGCTGGGTATCAGTCCATGTCTGGTACTTTTTCGGGAGCATCTCCTCAAAGTCAACCCCAGTATCAATATGTACCTCAAGGTCAACCCGAGTATCAGTACGTGCCTCAGGGTTATCAACTCCAAGGTCAGTACCCAACTCAAGGTTACCAACCACCTTCAGGTCAATCATATTATCAACCCTACCCTCAACCCGGTTATGGTCCTCAATATCCTCAACCGGTTATGGGTCCGTTCCCCGGAACGAATTTAGTGTGGGATCCATCTCAATCTCAACAGGTTTTGTAACCGAATGCGCAGTTGTCATCTCAAACTAGACAACCCTTGGTTTCTGGTTCATCCCAGCAACCTGTCCAGTCTACTGTTCAAACTTTTGCACCTTCTGTAGTTTCTCAGTCTGGGCCTAGTACAACTCGTACTCCGCCTCAAATGTCTGCTGCAACTACTGCAACATCTGCTACATCTACCCCACCTTCTTCTGGAGTATCGACAGCTCCGGTTTCTACTACCCCTACATCTACTCCTCAGACATATTTACCTCAGTCTGGACCCACGGTCCACACTTTGGTTCAGATGCATGTAGGAAGTATGGTTGTCACCACTCAACCTCAATTTATTCAACAACCGTACCAAGGACAGTACCAATACGGTCCTGCTACATAGAAACCGGTCTATCAGTATCAACCATACCCTGGGTATACATATCAACAACCTCAGCAACCCCAGTATGGTCTGGTTAATCCTGGTTTTCCAGGAGGACAAAATATCCCAAATGCAATTTGAATTCCTAGTTATCCTGGATATCCTCCTCCTAGGGCTGGCCTACAGACCCAGATTTTTAGGGATCCTAATCGTCAGTTATCGTTTATCGCAACTTTGGACCTGCCTGACTTGACGCGCCTTACGAACGATCCAATTAACTATCTTCAGTATTGGTCGCCAATGCCGCATAAGTTGCCCAGTGATATTCCTAAGTTCGAAGGTAAGCCAGGAGAGGACCCGTCGAACCATGTGATGACTTATCACATCTGGTGTGCGTCTAATTCCATTTCAGATGATTCAATTCGTTTACGACTTTTCCAGCGCACTCTAATTGGTCTTGTGGCCAAGTGGTACATCGAGTTACCGCGAGCCACTTTTTATAACTTTAGTCAGTTAGCTACTTCATTTTTAACTCATTTTCAGTTGCCAGTTAGATATGACAATGGCACGGAATTATTAACTTCGTTAAAGTAGTCAATGTCCACTTACATCTCAAATCATATCCATGAATGGAGACATCGACGACGTTTAGTGAAAGTTTTTATCTCGGATCAGATCTTAGCTGAATGGTTTGTAAAATCTTTACTGCCCAAGATCACTGAAGATGTGGCTAAGGCCGGAGTCATTACTGAGGAGCAAGTAATTGCTCAAGCATAGTACCTTGACTTAGTTTATACTCAGTCAGGTACGTTACACGAGAAAATCCCCGATCTACCCAAACAAAATCAAGTCGCTGCTGCTCCTTCAGGGTCTCATGCCGCTGATGGTATGATTGGTACGATTAATACCAAAAGTAAGAAGAATTCTTCCAAGAATTCTTCTCCTATCATAACCTTGCCAGATTCCCTGACAGGAGGTTCTTCCGCGGAACTTTCTGCTGATATTCATGTTGTAGAGTCATCTACAGTTAAATCAAAAACCGGTGGTAAGAAGAAAGGGAAGAAGAAGAATAAAACAGATAAGAATTCGAAAGAGAAACCAGAAAAAGCGGAATCAACTGATGAAAAATGCAAACCTCGTTATCCGTGTCTCATTTGTGATGAAGAACATTTTACGAGAGACTGTCCTCATCGTGCAGAGGTTGCGAAAATTATCAAAGGTTCCCAAACTCTTGTTGTTTTGAAGGATCCTTTTCCAAATCAAGATAGCAAGATGATAGGTTCTTCCTCAAGTGGCAATGAAGAACCCATATTGATGATGTCCCATGTAAGTATTGCGACTCGATTGCAAGATTATGGCAGTAAAAGTCCTGTTGATGGTAAAGAAGCAGAATCTTCTCATTCTAATCCATCAACCTCAGCTCCCGGTTCCGATCCACTACAGATCGAGAAACTTAATCCAGACTTATTAATCAAACAACCAACCAAGGGTGTACTTCAAAAGTCTACTTTCAATCCACATGCGAGAGCGGCTCAGAACTATAACATTGTTGAGGATTTAGTTGTTTCACCCTCAGCAATGTCGGCTTTGGAAGAGCTGCAATCATGTCCAGCACAGCGTAAATTACTTTTGTCGTTTATAGGAGCTGTTGACGTTCAGGACGCGAACCTTATAATCTTCGATCTAGAAAATAGTGCACCGCGGTTACCTCATCAAATGGCTGTCCAGATTCCAGTGATAGTCAAAAACAGACCTGTTCATAGGAATGTGATTGATGAGGGAGCTTCCACGTGTATTATGTCGATTCCGTGTTGGAGATCGCTTGGTTCTCCTTCACTAAATAAATCCCCGACGATTCTAAAGCCCTTTGATGGCCATCGGTTTCATCCTTTTGGCATTCTACAGGATCTACCTATAGGGGTTGAAGGTAAAACCGTTAATCTAGATGTGGAGGTGGTGATGCCCCAGATTAACAACCTTTTGGGTCCGTAGTTGGTCTTACGCTAATGACAGCCTGTCGTTTCATCGGTCTTCTCAGCTTAAAAAGTTCCCTATAATTGGAAAGATCGTAACCTTAGACCAAGTTGTCTTCCTTTCATCTGACCTAGCCCTGCAGACAATTCAATGTTGGTAAAGCGACGATCCCATATAAGGATGTTGGAGTAGGACTAGTTAAAGATTCCAGTTTACTGGGCACTTTTCTTTTTCCTCCTATCAACGCATCGTATTCTACTGCAACCATTCATATGATTTCATCAAGTACCATTGCTAATGATGATCATTCATACCTTCTGAATCTGAGATAGACTCATTTGGTACTCTTATGCCTTTGAGTCCGTATGAACTTGCGTATCAGACCGTGCAGTCATTCTCCGACACAACATCAACCCAAATCGACTTGATGAACATGGTCCATGAGGAATCACTTTCGACATCAAACTCGGATTTAATAACATTTTCTGAACTTGTTCAAACTGATGAGAAAATTCGTGAAATCCTATGCGTCGATGAGTTACCATGGGAAGATCTTCATCACAAATCTTCGTTTTTACCCGAGGATGATTGTTTTGAAAATTATTTTTCATCCATTTTTACGACTGAATATGTTAAGGACGCTCAGAATCCAATGAAACATCCCGATTCCAAGTTAAACTTGGGAAATATTTCTCGAACTATTCCCCTTGACATCTCAGTTAAGCATGGAATTATTGAAAACGTTCATATAGGTGCCTCTTGTATGGAAGATGAAATTCAAACATATAAGGCCCTATTTCAAGAATTTCGTGACGTGTTTGCCTAGTCATATGAGGAAATGCCAGGAATTGACCTCGCAATTGTAGTTCATGAAATCAAAACTTACCCGGATGCTAAACCTGTCCGGCAACGTTTGCATCAGATTCACCCAAGAAATGCTGCTGCGATTAAAGTAGAAGTTGAAAATTTACTCAAAGCAGGTTTCATTTATCCGATCCCGTTAACGGATTGGGTATCGAATATTGTTCCTGTTAACAAAATGTAAGGGACAATAAGAACATGTATCGACTATAGGGACACTAATCGAGCCTGTCTAAAGGACAATTACCCCACTCCCTATATCGATCAAATCATTGATGATTGTGCCGGCAGCGAAATTTTCTCCTTCATGGATGGTTTTTCTGGATACAATCAAATCAATATTCTACCTACTGATCAACCAAAAACGACATTCATTTGTCCATGAGGGACATTTTCTTATTGCAAATTACCTTTTAGGCTTAAGAACGTCGGGGAAACTTTTCAACGGGCCATGTCTTATGCTTTTCATGATATCAAGCACATTGTGCAACCCTATCTCGATGACTTGCCTTCTCATTCATTACATCGAGCTGATCATCTCGTCCATTTAAGAGCAATCTTTATGAGGTGTAGGCATTATCGAATTCGGTTGAATCCTCAAAAGTGTGTGTTCTGTATTGAAACGGGTCAATTGCTGGGATTTGTAGTTTCGAAAGCCGGCATTCGTGTTGATCCCTCGAAGGTTGAAGCCATTATCAAATTGCCTACTCCTTCGAGTCTTCATCAACTCCAAAGTTTGCAAGGGAAAGCAAACTTTTTACGTCGATTCATCCCTAACTACGCCGAGATCACAAAGGGTTTTACCCGGTTGTTGAACAGAATACTTCATTCTTTTGGGACAAGATAGCTGAGAAATCTTTTGATGCGCTAAAGCACGCGTTGACCCATGCACCGTTGTTACATCCTCCCAACTACAACCAGGATTACTTCTTGTATCTCGCCGCCTCCTATTCCACCATTGGAATGGTGTTAGTTCAGGAAGATGAATTCGGTACTGAACATGTGATATATTACCTTAGTCGAACGTTAAATCCAACTGAGCTAAAATACTCACATGTGGAGAAATTGGCATTGGCAGCTGTTCAAGCTCTCCAACGTTTTCGTCATTACATTTTACTACGTAAGACTACAGTTATTTTTTATTGCAACACTATGATCTATATTTTCACCAAGCAATTGTTGGGGGGAAAGTACTCTAAATGGATTGTCATCTTACAGGAGTTTGACTTGGAGTTTGAGAAGTCTAAGTCAAAGAAATCTTTAGTTTTTGCGGAATTAATGTGTGACTTCCCGCGTGCTGACACGGAAACTGTGGCGGAGGAGCCCATTGCGGACGAATCCTTGTTTCTAATTAGCACTTTAGATCCGTGGTACGGGGATATCATTGTTTATCTCCAAACCCAATCCTTTCGGCCAGATATTTCATGATCGGAACGTTGAAAAATACGATTCCAGTCCCAACAATTCAAAATTATTGGAGATACTCTTTATCGTCATGGGGCAAACTCTTTTTTTCGACGTTGTTTGACTCATGAGGAAGCTGAAAGGGTCCCAAATGACTGTCACTCTAGAGCGTGTGGCGGTCATATGTTTGGGTATGCCACAACCCAAAAGATATTGCGCGTTGGCTATTTCTGGCCGTCTATGTTTAAAGATTGTATTATCGCGGTCCGAAAATGCCACAACTGCCAAATTTTTGATCGAAAGATGCGCGCTCCACCTGCTCCTCTTCACCCTATCATTGTCGTTGGTCCTTTTGCCACATGGGGTATCGATTTTATTACATGTAACCCTCACTCGGCCAGGGGGCATGCGTATATTATCCTTGCGGTAGATTATTTTACCAAGTGGGCAAAAACAGCTGTGATTTTCATATTCAATCATATAATTGCTAGGTTTGGTGTTCCACAAGTGATTATCACTGATCATGGGCGTCATTTTCGAAACGTTATGATGACTGAACTTACAGGCCAGCTTGGCTTGCATCACGACAGTTCAACTCCTTATTATCCACAAGCTAATGGCCTGGTTGAAGCCATCAACAAAGTTCTAGTCATCATGATCCGACGAATCATTGGGATTCATCAGTCGAATTGGCACAACATGCTATTTTCAGTGCTTTGGGCGTATCGATCCTCAGTAAAAACATCGACAGGTTTCACTCCTTTCCAACTAGTCTATGGTTTGGAAGCTGTATTACGTATTGAGTGCGAAATCCCATCATTGCGAATGGCCATCGAGTTACTTCCAACCACTTCCGAAGAGGAACGACGTTTGTTATACTTGGCTCAGCTAGATGAGAATCGATGTGATGCTGCATTAGTGATCAAATCTCATGCAAAACGTATTAAAGCTCAGTATGATCGAAATGTGACCCCTCGAAATTTTTTGGAAGGAGATCTAGACTTATTGTACGATAAGAGGTATATTTTCAAAATATGATCACATCACTTATATATTTAGAAGAAAAAAAAAACAAATAAGAGTATAGAGGATGTTTCTTATGTAAGGCAAAAATGATAAACTTTAAACGGAAAAAATAGGGAAAGAACAAATAAGAGGGGTACAGAGGATGTTTCTTATGTAAGGCAAAAATGATAAACAATGGATTGATGCACGGAGGGAATCATCATCCTAGAAAATTGAGCCCATCGAGAAACCTAAATGAAACCATTCACCCTGGAAATGTACTAGGTTGAACAATGTATATACCATATGAATAAGCAAGCATGCCAGAAACAAAAAAAAAGCCAAATTGGAAAATTTATGGCATCCAAAACTTGGATACCCTAAGGAGAACTCAGGCATGGCGTTGGATGCCCTCAATTTTTCAGAGGAAGAACTAAGGTATGGCGTAAGAACTAATAATAGGCACTACCGGAGATAGTTTACATAAGAGGAACTAATAATCCTGCACCAACTGGGATGGTTAAACTGTAAAATCAGATCTGGACGGACTCAAGGTAGACTACAACATGGATTTTAGTGGATCTGTAGCTAATGCGATTAGATCAGACAGATTATACCTCCTCCAGATGTTGACTGTTGAAGGCGATGGCATCAACGAGTGTGCCGACAGGAGACTCGAGCAGTTCTGAAAGGTACATATTCAAATCCTGTTTAAAATCGTACAACAAAACTATTTGCATGTCATTCTAATAATCCGCATTGAAGATGGCACTGATACCGCTATTTGCCACCAATGTTTCCCCTTTCTGCCTGCAAACCAGAAAGCATCAGTCTCTTACAACATATATTTTTTCATAAATCAAATGTAATACTACTGTCTATTTATCTTTGGTAAACTGAAAAGATTACAGTTCATTCTGATATGACCTTAAAATGGCTAGATGCTTCTCAAAGGATACTGCTTCACTAGATCCAATATTGCCTCGAATAATGCCGAGTCTTTTGCCACACAACCCATCAGGGTTGAGGAACTGCTTATAGCCTCCCTTTTGGGATAAACAGAGCTGCACTCTTCGAAGCTATGTGGTCTTGTGGATTATAACCAACAATTTCATCTAGCGGGTAAACTGCGTCCGTTACAGTTCTGCAAATGGGTCTATTATGTGACAGCACATTTGGGTCAACACACATTCTTCTCCAAATCCAAGAGAAAACAAAGAAAAAAATGTTAAAGGTTAGACAGTTCTTCAAAACACATTCATTTATATGTCCAAGAAAAAACTGTTAAAGGCTATCGAACTACCCTCAGATGAGGGATAACCTCACTTCAGCATTCAGAGACCAAGCAAAGACCAAAACCATGGAAGGTATGACTTATCAAGACCTTCCTTTCTTGATAACTCAAATAAGTGATGAACCCTTCTCAGTCAGGTGATGTCCTAAAAGCTCTTGCAAACTTGGTCCAGATCGAAATATCAACCATTCTCTATCAGGTAACATGGCAATTCTATTTCTTCTGTGTTGGTCCTAGTGTTACCTGAACTAAAGAGTTGGTCCTGAAATGCCAAACCAGTAAGGTTTGTTATGAATCAACAGGCAATACATATTCATTCACAGTAAGCAGTAGTTTAATTAGCAAGTGCTCTGAAAATGAAGTGTTGTGTATTAAAAGATTTGAGATTCTGAAAAGGAAGTGTCATGTATAAAAATAATTTGAAGTTCAATTCCAAGACTTACCCATATTTAAAGAAAAGACATACCTAAGCACTTAAAAATTACAGTGATAAAAGTAAAACTGGAAACAAAGTAGCCAAAACATATCTGCACTCAACCTTATCTTGGTTGTACTTAGTTGAAGGACAACCTTATCTCTGCATTCAAGGCTCTGGTAAGATGAGGAGGAATAATTTCTAAAAACTCAAGACGCTTCTAAGTCAGCTAAGGTCTTGAAAGTTCTTACCATAAAAGGTCATTCCTTACCAATGAAGTAATTTCCTAAGATAACTCTTACTGTCGGGTCCTAGCCTAGAACACTCTTAAGTACTCTTAATGTCGGGGCAGAGCCTAGATAACTCTAAGCACTCAAGTCTAATACAAGTTACTGATTCCCATAGCTAACCTCAACAAGATATATCTATTACTGAGTTGGTATTGGTTTTACCTAAGCTAGTTAAAAGAGCAAGTCCTAAAATTTCCACCGAGTAAGGTCCTAATCTAGCCAATAAAATTTGGGGTTTCTAACTAACCAAAAGCTCAACATACTTTTAAAGAGCAGGAATAGTTCCAGAAAATTGCATTTACCCCACAGTGTCTTGGTGGTGTGAGTTGGGAATGACTCCAACCCTGCTGGTGAGTCCAACTGTGGGTTTTATTCCAACAACTCCATTAACACTAGATGGAGAGAGAATTGAGCCGGAAGTCTCTGTGCCTAGCGTCACCGCTGCCATATTTGCTGCCACAGCCACCGCCGAACCTGTGCTGGATCCGCTTGGATTAGTTGTCAATACATATGGATTCTGCTCAATTCAAACCCATCATCAGACCCAAATCTACCCACTGTGAGCTACATGATATGAAACACAAAAAAGTCCTAACCGAAAAACTAAACTGGAGAACTCCTCAAGATACTCACTGTCATTAGTTTTTCAAAGAATTTACACATGACTATAATTGCACAAGGCTCATCAGAAATTCAAAATATTGATATTGAACAAGTGAAGCACACGGACCTTGACCTGGCCGCCTCTGGCACTCCAACCATTGGGTTCATTGGAAGACCTGAAGTTTTCCCACTCACTCAAGCTTTCTTTACCCAAAATTATTGCACCAGACTTTCTCAGTTTATTCACCACACCTGCATCCCTTGCAACCTTGGAACCCAATAGAGCAAATGATCTAGCAGTTGTATTGAGCTTATGTCCTTGATTAACATAGGGATTCCATGGAGAGCTGATTCAATGGTTTGACCTGCTTTCAGCCTTTGGGTATCTGCCATGTTTGCAAGTATAAGTGCATCTGGATTGACTTCGATAACAGCATGAAGTCGTGGATTGAGTTTCTTAATTCGATTGAGATAAACTCCATGAGTCCTCTTGAGGTGAGCTTGCCTGCCTTGAATGCCTGCTGAATTTTTGGTATTGTTGTTTCTTCTATGTTGAACCCTTCCATAGAGGAGTTATGAAGAACGGTATGAAATGGGGTTTCGTGTGCAAATATTATCAAGGAAAAGCATGGTGCTAGGATGGCCATGGCAGCCCATGAGTATCCTGAGTAGCGAGATTTCATTCTGGTCTTTTGATTACTGCACTAGCCAGTTGGCTTAGTAGAACATAAAATGATATCCGACCTTAGCGACCAAGAATGTGCAAAGGGACTTGTTATCTGTTTATCTCTGGTCGTGTCAACTGTTTGTCATGAAGCTTTTGTTAACATGCGCAACAGGACTGTCCTATTTACTTTTTCAAAAGTTAGAGCACATTCACTGACACTTTGATGATTTCTTTTTGGTTAACTGAACCAATTTGGTACCATCTCTCTGTGATTAAATTTGAAGTTCTTGGAAGGGCATATATTTATCTAATTTTTTAAGGAAGAAAGTTTAAAAAAAAAAAAAATAAAATAAATAAAAATAAAATAAAAAAAATAAAAAAAATCACCTCTATTGGAAAGTATATTTAAATAAATCTTTAAAAAAATTCCATAATGAAATTCTGTCAAATATTCTCAAATTGTATTTAAAAAAAGGTAAACATATCTTCAAAAGTATTTGGACTTACATAATTGAAAATATAAATATATTTTCCCAATAGAAATGGATTTCTACTTTTCATTTTTTTTAATACATCATAAGTAGCATCCCAATCTACCTCATTTAGAGCTCGATGTGCACTTAGAGATAGAAACATTAATATATCTAGTGTCTCCAATGAAAGTCTTTGTCTATCATCATTTTTTATCCTGTGTAATTTTCAGAGGCTTCTTTCACACACTCATGTGGTTTTTGGGATAACAAGAATGACTTGCCATAATTGCATCAAATATGGAAAGTCTTCAAACCATTCATGTTCATCTCCACATAGGTCTCATGCCATACATATGATTTTTAGGGTATGATTTACAAATAGCACAAATAAATTCATTCATTTCACTGAAACATCTAGCGGTATCCACAATAGATGATTCCCCAACGCTAAATTTTTTCACATAAACATTTCAACTATATTTTTCTTGGACAATATATATCATTCACTTCTTCATAATAATGGAGAAGTGAAAAACTTAGCCACATTAAATACATGTAAATCTATGAATCTCCTATCTAAATATTTAATCACCTTTACAGTAAAACATTTTCCCAAAAAAATACAATCATATAGTAGCCCCAAATATTTTCATCTTTGGAAAACTTTCAAATCTCAATGGATGTAAATGTACCATACCTGTGCAGCTGTACTATCTGCAAATTCAAGGGTTCCTCTTTATGATTTAACTAAAAAAGAAGACATATTCACTGCATCTACACCAAAAATGCTTTCCAAAAATCATTTACGAAACATGCTAATAGAAACAACTAAAGTAGTGTCAATATATGTAATATCAACATGATCCTCTTCGAACTTTTGATTCAAATTATTTAATTCAACGAGCATGTCTACAAGTATATGGATGCAAACTTTCACTTGAAATATCGTTGCCAACTCATACATTTTGTTCTCCCCTAACTCCCAATCCTAACAAATAATGCATGAGTTTAACAAGTCTTTCCATGACCTTTCCTCTTGAGATCCACCTAATTTTATGAATATGTAAGACCACTAACTTAGTGATTTGAAATGTATACATTAGCTCTCTCAATTTTCCATGTCCTTTAGTTGATTTTCCAAAACATGAATAAACGTTGTTTCAAATTTGTTAATATATTGCAGCTCTAGAAAATGAGATAAAGCCTCATTGCTTTTTAATGCTTCCCTATGAGCTATGCAATGGATAACTCATAAATCAGGAGCATACGAAGATTAGGAGATAAACCTTTATAAATACACCTCATGGAAGATGTACCATCTGAACGAAAACCAACAAACTTCATCAAATATAAATCCATTTATGCTAAAAGAGTTCTCACTAGATCATAAATACATTGAGCTATTCTATCCTTTATTTGAAGTAAACATTGTTAAACATTGACCTCTTCCTCCATTCGTCAAATATGTAATATAAACAATCAATTGGTGTTCCATAATTTGATCAATGCTTTCATCAACTGAAATTGAGTAAAATGACCTATGCAAAATCTTCTCTTTTAGATTGTTCCAATACACCTCTTAAACAACTTGAAGAAAATATTTTCTAGGTGTGGTATTTGTGTATGCAGAAAATTCATCTGTTAGAAGCATGCGTTTAGTGCATATATACCAATTCAAGTCACATATTGACTTATACATTTCTAAAGATAAATCAAGTATAGCAACAAAATACATGTTTTCAATCATTGATATAATTTTCTCCTTCCCAACATTTACCATTAGTTCTACATGTTTAGTGATTGGAATATTGCTTCAATGATTTTTTCCCTCCACAAGTTGTAAAAAAAACAATTGAGCTTTTCATTTTGCATGGCCACTTATACCACTAACTTGAAGAGTGGTAGTTCCCTCTTTTGAAAATGGAGTCTCACGTTTAATTTAACACGTCAAGAACATTTTATCATTTCATTACCATTAAATGTTTTAAAACATAATCCCATGGAAACCTTGTATTTCATTTAGATTTGAATATTATTTTGTGTTTCTTTGATGGGTTTTATATTTCAACAAGCTCTACACTATTTGATTTATCATATTCATGTAGATGAGCATCAACTTAATTTTGAATATTAATACATGGTTGATTAAAATGTTGTGTAAGACCAAATGATTCAACAATTGACAATTTCATTTTATCCTTCTTAGGACGACCAATACGAGACATTTTTCAATATTTACGCTATTAAATAGCTAAAAAAATAGAATAAGTAAATACATAAATAAAAAATCCATTAGCAAGATTGAGATAGAAAAAATTTAGCATTAGCAAGATGCCATAGGATTTAACTATAGATTTCTTGATAGATTATTCATTGATTTGTTGAATTATGTTTTGTAACATTCAAGGAAACTTGTAGCTTTATGATAGAGAACAAACACTTCCTGAAAAATGGTACTTGGACAAGAAATCTGTATGGATTTAAGCAATGAAGAAAAATAAGCAAGAGTTTGAATGAGAGCGTAATAGTCGTGGAGTCCAATACCCTCGATATAAGATAAATATTCTTTTCATAGTTGGTTGATTCATATAATTATGACAATAAAAAATTGCACCATTAACAATGCAGAAAACAACTCGACCACCCATGCCTGGAATGGAAGGATGGCAAGCAGTTGCATTCAGGGTATCTAGCCACAATGTTGATTTCCTCGGGTGTGGATTCTATGGTTCCTGGGATAAATTGTGTGACCACAAAGGTTGTCATTACTTCAAGGAGTGCTACATTAAAGAATCCATAGAATGAAAAACCAAATGGTAATGAAGATATGAGGAGGATAATGAAAAATACCTTATAGTCTACCGTCAAATGATAACTTTCCTTCTATGGATGATGGGTTGCAATTCAAATGAAAATGGAAAAAATGGAGGCAGGGAAAGAGCACTCAAGGATAATCACATAGGAGAGAGAGCACGTGCGTAGTTGCTGAATGGTTATTCAATGTGCTCTGCCGCCCTGTGCTAGGTGTAATAGTACCATGACTATTGCATGTCTTATTGTTGCAAGTTGCATCATGTTGGCATAAGTTGGGGGCTTCAGGGAAACATCCCCAAATCATGACATAACTATTAAATTGCATGATGTCATTTGGACCTTGACTGGTCTCTTCTACGTAACTATCACCAGTCATAGTGATTTATGCACTAATACATACTCGAAATTATTGTAAACTTAAGAAAGTATTGATAGGTTATTAAAAATATTTCCCTTCTTTTGAAATATAAAAATTTAATCTAACCTTTGTAATTGACGAGGGATTTTGATATTTTAAATTTTTTTCGAAGTGTACTTTGTTTTATCCATTTTAGGAAGGGCCATGAGCCTAAGGAAGGGTTAGGAAGGGTTCAATTTTGGATGCTGCAACCTACCTCCATGTTTACTTTTTCAAAGTTAGAGCACATTTACTGACACTTTGATGATTTCTTTTTGGTTAACTAGACCAATCTAGTACTACCTACCTCTAAAAAATAACACGGGGATGAGGAATCTACCATCCACATGTTATGGGGAATCGAATCGAGGAATCAAGATAGATGATTAAATAAACATGTTAGGAATGAATGATAGATATTTTATTTGTCACCGAACTAAAATAGTCTATGGAACTACTAACCTCATTGTCTTTTTTTGTCTTTTGCAATTTAGTCTTTTTCTTGTAGCATGAAATTTGAATTTAGTATAAAAATGCTAATAAACTATCCATACTACATGATTTGTACTTGCTTGACATGGAACAACAAACCATCCTCACTTTGAACAATTTATTAACTCCCCATTTTTTTTTTGCCTTTGGCAATTCAATCCTTCTTATGTCATGAGATTCAAATTTAATAGAAAAGAAGCCAACAAACCACCCACACCACATGATTTATACTTACTTGACATTGAACAACAAACCATCCCCACTTTGAAAAATTTCATTATAAAGATAGTGATCCTCCACTTAATCCACACTTAAAAAAAAAAGAAACTTATATTTTATAAAGTTTATATATATATATATATATATTATATATATATATATATATATATATCAACTTTGGATCCAAAACGGATCTACTGGTAGGGTCAAGGATATTTGACTTATTTGATCTAGTGTCAAAAAATATTTAATCCGTAACTTCTCACAATTAACAAAATACTTAGCAACTAAAAGCCAATCAACAAAATTATACCTTGGAGCTAAATATAAAGTTAATATTATAAAATTATAACAATTTTAATTAAATTTTAAAAAATTTACTTAAAAAACCAAGTAACATTATTTCCTTTTTAAACTCAAACTCAAAATCATTAATTATAATGAACTTTAGAAAGTGAAAATTTTATCTTTAATATTTTTGTTACAATTCAATTAACCATTGTTAATTTTATGTAGTTACACCAAAATGATTTCCAGATATGTTCAAACACATGCCTCCAGATGAGGCGTTTTCATTTTCGTTTGTGTTTACTGCAGAAAAACTTCTCACTAACACATTCCGAAGGGGTTCTACAAATATTTTGGATGAAAAGAGAGAAAACTTGGATTACAATTTATAATTATTAGAATCTTGATTTGTTTTATTAGGGAAGAGGGATTATTTGTATCACTGCATTATGTAAATCGATATTTTCTTCTACATCAATATGTTAGCTATATTTATGAAAATTTTGTTATAATTTAGTGTGAAGTGAAATTTTGTGAATTTGATTAAAAAAATTGAAATATTGACCGTGAATTTATTTACCAGAATCATATATTTTTAACTGTGGAAAATAAAATGTTTGTATTTTTGGAAACCATCTGTAATATATATTTTTTAGAATAAGATTAAATAAGAATTTACATATTTTTTATTAGAATTTGGTAATAATAGCATAATAAAATATAATATTGACATTCTTTAAACTATAAATTGGAGCTTTTAGGTCAATTGAAAATATGTTAATAGTGGATAAACTAATTATTCATTATAGACATTTCAATAATAATAGATGAAATTGTAATTTTGAAATGGTCACCAAAAACTCAATGAGAAGGTGAGAGAATTTTTTTAAATAGGTTAACACATTTATCTATGTGAGGCAACATTATATTTATGATATTGTTGTTTTTCTTTTAATATGAGATATGATGGGGTATCAATATTTGTATAACTTTATGTCACCGTCCTTATTGATATTGGAAGGACAATTAATTTAAGTAGCTATTTTAAGTTGTTCTATTTGTGTAATGATTTACTTTGTCAAAACTATGAGCATTTTCCAAGCACATATGATGCAATGACCCTTAACACACACCCAACACCAATGGCATGATCAATATAAATTCTTTCTATGGTTGCACAATCTGTACGTTGAGCCAATGTGCATGTTTTGATTCATGCTAATGAAATTGTAGGTATGACCGCTCCCAAAATGCCAAGGGCTAGTCGAATGTGAGGAAATACCACATGTGCAAAGGATAAACTACCTAATAATTTTAAGAAAAACCATGTTATTGAAATGGATATGTGTTCGTGAAATTTGGCCCATTGGACCTTTATCCCTAGTGCCAGTGCACATCCTTGACCTGTCTAGTTGTTTCTATGATAGTGATCCTTGTGGCTGCAAAATAAGTGAGATAATTTTTTTTATATATGGCTGCAAAATGACAGTGACAAAGGTCTTCGATCCCAATAAAAAACTCTTGATGTCGATTAAAATAATAAGACCTTTGGAAGTCCTCAACCCCTAGCAAAGGTCTTCGACTCTTGATTGAAATGGTGGGTCTTCAATCCTATGATTAGAATCACTTCCTTGATATTTTACCAAAATAGATATGGTTATTGATAGCCAACCTGAGAGCTCAAGAGAATCTTTTAACACAATGATCAATCCACCATTTATTATATGGACACCAAATGCTAAGCATAAACATATGTATAAATTCACTATGTCACATAACACCTACATCTTAATACTTCTTTAACAACCCTTAATTCTAACCAAACCAAAGAAATAAGGAAATTAACAAGTGTGTATATATAATTGTGAATATATTAACAGTAAAGGATGTATATAATGATTATAGACTGGAAACAAAGGGATAAATTGAGCAAAATGGATGGTTTAGTGAACAAAAGGAGTGCAAACTTAGTGACTCATCAAGGTTGTGCTATGTGTCCTTAGCACGACCAAGAGGGAACCACCCTAGGCTCCTCAATGCCTTTTCCACCACATCTTATCTCTTCATGCCACATGCCTAGTCACTTTTCCTCTTCAAACCACAAACAATCTATGGTTTGTGGACTTTGTTTTATCTCTTTATGTCAAAATCATTCAGTTATTCTTCCAAATTTCAAATCGACCAATCACATTTTATTAAACGCTTCTGATAGGATAAGTGGCTTTTCCTAGCTTTGGATGATTCCTAAATTAATTATGGTAGGATAAGGTTATGATTTTTTTGGACAATAATCAAAACCAACAATCTTCCCTTAGACCAAGGATTTGTAAGGTAGTCCAACCTTCAATTGTGTTAATAAAATTAATTTTAATTAATTAAATCACTTAGTAATTAGGGTTTTGATTAGTCGTGTCTCTCACCATGCTAGTGTGGCCATCACTACTACATTTAAAATAATAAGGATAGAATAGGGCTATGTTACAACATCTAACCCACTCTTCTATAATTATCATTGGATAGTTCTATTGGATCCCACATCTTTATCCCACTGAGATCCCCATTTCTCCTTCCTATGCTCGCAATAACATCACCATCCTTTTTTGACATGGTTACTGAGGAGGAGCCTAAGGGGACCTCTACATACCAACTAGACTCCACATCTAGGATAGGACTCCTGTGGGGGCACAACTTTATTAAGTATATTCACTACATCCCAGTTATCCAATTTTTGCGTAGATATAAAGAGATTGGGCCCCAAATCCCCCCTCACCCTAGAGACCTTGACATAAATAAACCCATAGAAAACAAAAATGCCTTCTTCTAGCATTGTATCTTCAAAGAAATCAAACAACTGGTGCTTAGATGATAAAAATAGATATGTAAAGAAACCCTAGCACTCCAAGTCAAAAATTTTGGTATAGTACACCCACATGCCTATAAAATTTTATCATTATGATCTTCATTTTCTGCCTCTTCCCATATCCACCACAATCCAGGCATACTCATGGCTTTTATTTGAAACTAGGCTTGGATTTCTAAATTTTAATTGTTCAAAACTCTTTTTTTTTGGAAAATAACAATTCTTTTGCTAGGACATGTTATTTCTTGCTTAGATGACATGTTTTTCTTCAATTACTTCATCCCTAGTGGGAATGACAAAAATTTTAATCAAATTCAACAGATGTTTATGAGCAAATTTTACATGTTTGTGCCTTTTAATGGAATCCTCTACTAGTTTTATACTTATGTTTGGAATTGCTTACAATACGAGAGGCTCCTCACACTCGAGAAAATGAACCAATGATCCATGTTACAAATCCATCTATTTCCATATATAATTTTACCTTTTTCCACTATGGTCACACTATGGCACTTCAAATATGTAAGGGAGTAATAACGACACTTCAAATCCCTAAGGAAGTTGTGTGAGATCAAATTACAGTTCTCTTCCCAAAAAAAATACAAACTTGAAACCACAAACCACACTTATTTTAGCATTAATGATGGAGATAATGGTGTGCAAAAGATAGTTTTTTACAAACCCTAGGGAAAAAAACTTTTGTGTCCATCATGAGGTAAGAAATCCATGTTGTTTTGTCAACATTTTACCTTACCTTGGAAGGTAAGTTTTCTATCTAGAGATGGTGGACAATGGACTCCCTTTCACATTGCTAGTGAACACTCGCCTAAGTTATCTTTCATGTTTATTGAATACCATAACTTACCATTATTCAAGTTTATCTACCAATCGGATTGAGATCATTCCTAAGAATTATTGTTCCTAGAATGTGAATGGTTTCATTTTCGAGTCAAAAAATGAATGTTTTCATGGACTAACTTGACCATTATTTCATCATCTTGGCCTATGATCCAATTAAAAAATTGAACAATGGGGTGGGTTTTGGTCGTCTTATATGGGCATGGGCCATAATACCATTTAATATAATCTCTCTAGGTGCAACCACATTTTGGACCAATACCTCAAGGTGACCCCATGGCTCTAAGAAAAGCCATCATAGGATTTGAACCTCACCCAACGATGAAAAAATCCACACTTTGCTGATAGTAAGATTATATAGTAACAAGAATGTGTTTCTTGACCCAAAAGGCCTACCAAAAAACCAACTTTCCATATATAAATCAAGGTCACTTTTGAGCTAATATTTCCAAATATTATAATCCATAGTGCATTATTAGTTAAAAGTGAGGAATTATTCAATCCATCACTTGTTTGTTTGGCTTTATTACAATATTTGTCCTATATAAAGATGGAAATTACAAAATGTGTGTACATTTTGGTTATGAACAAAAGTGTAATAGAAAATAAATATTTTTAAAGCATGTATGAAGAATAGTATGTTTTATTTCATTTATTAAAGCTTTTTTATTTTATATGTCAAAAGGTCTTAGCTCGAGTGATTTGGTGAACAATCTGTCTCCCCAACTTACATGGATTCAAGTCTCTAGAGATATGTTGTAACTGACTTGTTTGTAGCAATCTCCAAAGACATATTGACATGTTTTAATTGGCTTTTCTATGGCACTGTTAGACATGTTGACATGTGTTGACATGTTTCAATTAACTTGTTTGTAGCAATGTTGTAACTCACCATTAAAACAAAATGAAAAAAATAAATAAAAATTATCCATATCTTTAATATATTTTATTTAATAAAAAAATTAATTGTAAACACTATTATTTATAGAAATAATAAACCTTACAATAGAAATTATACTCCACTAAATAGGTAAATAATAAAATAAATATCACTTTAAAAATAAAAAAACAATATAATAAAAACTTATTTGTTTACTAAATATCTAATGTAATAAAACAATAAATTATCATGACATTATAATAATACAATAAAAAACCATTAAAAAAATAAAAACATATATATTTTACTAAGATCTTAATAATAAAAACATTGAACAATAAATTCCCAACAAGATTTTCATCTATTAGTTAGACTATCGATTAGGAATATTCATAAAGTTCATCGATAACATGGAGCCTGTGCTTGAATTTGGGGTTTTCTCCTATTGTGGTCCTTGCCCATCTGTCGTCACAGGCCATGGGCTTGATCCCGGCAATAAGTTTGCACCACTGTGTGGGGATCCAACTCCCAAATTTCTCTTAAGTAACGATAGTTGGATGCAACTGATTGTGTATGAGGCAGAATAATGTTTCCTATGTTGTGGCTTGTTTTTGTCCTCTGTGAGCAATGGAAGGCAAGTTTTTGCAGGTCTTGCACATGTCTACCTCTATTCCAAGCACAAAGTCCAAGTTTGTTGTCCATCAAAGTATCCATCCTTTTCCTACATTGTTTGGTCTATAGTTGGTTTGTGGCCGCCACATATAGATCGTCACAATGTGTATGTTCAACTCGATCGCTTATCAAGCCCCCAAACTTTTCTATCATGTTTTCTCTTTCATCCCTTGTTTCCATGATGCTAGAGCCAATGGAATTTTCATTTCCCATGCAAAAGTGGGCGCCCATGCTCTGACTTTGTTCTCTCTTTTAAGACGAGCATGTAGGAAAAATGGGGTATACCTGCAATATTCCATAGTTGTTATAGGAAGGGAAGATGCTTCGTGATTCTTCCGAGATAATAATAATAATAATAATAAAACAAAACAAAACAAAACAAACAAACAAACAAAAAACAAAACAAACAAACAAACAAAAACAAAAAACAAAACAAAACAAAAACAAAAACAAAAAAACAAAAAAAAAAACAAAAACAAAAACAAACAAACAAACAAACAAACAAACAAACAAAAACAAAAACAAAAAACAAAACAAAACAAAAACAAAAAAACAAAAAAACAAAAACAAACAAAAACAAAAACAAACAAAAAAACAAAACAAAAAACAAAAACAAAAACAAAAACAAAAACAAACAAAAAACAAAACAAAAACAAAAACAAAAACAAACAAAAAACAAAAAACAAAATAACAAAATAACAAAAAACGAACAAAAACAAAAACAAAAAAAAACAAACAAACAAAAACAAAAACAAAAAAAATTAAAAACAAAACAAAAACAAAAAACTATGGCATTAAGAGTAACTCAACCATTGTCATGAATATGAGGCCGAGTGGAGGAATATGAGGCTGAGTGGAGGAGCTGCAAGTTTAAAGATATCTAATGGAACATTTGTCTCTTTCAAGGATGCAGTGAAAAAGAAGTTACATCTTAGTAGAGTAAGTTCAAAACAATCCAGGATCCCACATTGTTGAACAAATGGAACAAGTTATAGAGATGGAAGTTAATATTCCGAAGGTAAATTCTCTATTCTCTGCTCTCCATTCCAATATTATCATATGTAGGTCTAATGACTTCTAGCTAAAATCTAAAGTTTTACACCAGTGGGTTTTTTCTCGTTGGACACCCAAATGTGATATTTATTTATGTTAAAAATCTTTCTTCATTGTCCTTGGAGTTTGTTCTTAATGAAGGGCCATAGTTTTAGAGTAGAGTTGGGCTCTTTATTACGTGGTGGTTTCCAGAATTTGATGCAACAAATATGGTGGTCTTTAGAATGCCAGTTTAGGTGAGAATTCCAAACCTTCCTCTTCCTTCTCGCACCATAAGGTCCTAGAGGATATACTAAATACTCTAGGTAAATTAAAAAAGATGGACTTGGAAGGAACAAAGAAGGGTTTGTTTATTTTTGCTAGGATTTTTGTTGAGAAATGCCTTAGCAAAGGTCTACCAAACCACATTATATTGAAACATAAAAACTTTCAATGGTCTCAAGTGTTAAACTGTGAGATACACCATTCATATGTCTTATATGTTTCCAAATAGGACATTTGCAACACACATGTCCTTAGGTTAAAAGAATCCAAAAAATAAAAAGAGACAGGTCCATGGGCCAAAAGGAGTATCAAGCCTTCACCTCATGAAGAATAAGAAGATATCATCGAGAGCTAATCATTACAAACAACAATGAATGCTCAGGCTCAACATGATAACCAAGAAGCAGTGGATGTGGTGGCATATACCGATACCTTTTATCTTATTTCAAAAGGTATCGATTATGATGAGTTCCAAGCAAATCATGGAATGGGGGGCAAAAAAAGAGCACGTGTATCTGAGAGTTTAGACTTAGACAGAAAAACCACACCAAAATAAACAGGAGGTGAACTGACAATGGTATTTACTGAAACAAACTCTAAAGGATGGAAGAAAGTACAAAAAATGTGAAAAAAGAGACGCTGAGTGATTATTATAACGCTTAGCTTCCTATATCTCTTATTGTAAACTTATTTCAATTTTTTTTTTTTTTTTTTTTTTTTTAGCTCAATATCGTGAGGCACTATTTCCAGAATGTTTCTACATATGCAAATGTAATTTTTTTCTTTCTTTCATGATGAATAAAATTATGTGTTTTTTTTCTATATATAATAAAAAATCCAATAATATAATAAAATTAATATACAAAATAACTAAAAATAAATAACAAACAATTAAAATAAAATAAAATAACAAAACAAAATGAGGAAGAATGGATGTTCCCCAAATGCATAAAATACAACTAATAAACTGTATCAAATAAATTTTAACATCTATGTCATGGATTACAAACTATAAGACACCAATTTATAATAATAAATGAAAAGTGCAAAGATGGATGACAAACTACAAGACACCAATTTATAATAATAAATGAAAAGTGAAAAGATGGTTTGATTGATTATAAAATAAGCATTATGAAATCTAACTAATTAATTATATGAAATGAATTTACAAAATCTTCTTTAAGAAAACATCTATAGATGACCAAGTACAAAATGCCAATTTGTAACAAAAAAAATGCTAATATAAATGTGGTTGCAAATACCATTACATGGTATGTTATGAGTTAAAATTATATTATTGAAAATAGAATTGAAATATATAATATTAATAATAATTACTTGTCAAAATGAAGAATTTGGGGATGTAGAACACCTTCAATTGTCTATGGATAATCTAGCTACTAAGATAGAGAATCTACACTTCAAAGTGGACACTATAGAAATATCAGTGGAAGTTGCCACTTTGGGTGTTCTTAAAGATGCATTTGGGATCCTTGAAGTCTCTCTTCACAGTGAATAGGTAGCCCTCCAAGCTGAAATGGATCTTTTCATGGTAGCGACACTCCCTCTCTAGATGGAAGTTGTCCAATACAAACAAGATGGAAGTGAATACGACAACGAGTAGAATTTCTATTTAGTTATGAATGTTTTGTAAGTTTGTTGTATACAAAGGAATATTTTGGAGAATTTATAAGATAAATATCGTAAGAATCTTAGTTAAGAAAAGGCAGGGTAGACATAGGATATTCTCTGAACAATTTTGGAATGTTACTAAAGAAGAACAATCTTTGAATGTGAGGATGTTGGCCTGTTTTTGAGTTAGATTAATATAAACTACTCATTTCTAAAAAAAAACAATTACTTGTTATAATCACTTTTACTTAAAATATAAATTAATAATAAAATCAAATTCTAACATACTTCACTCACAATTATATTAATTTTATTAATAAAATATTAGCCCTTAACATTTAAATAAACTTCCTCAAAACAAGTTAAAGATCATTATCTACGAAAATTATGTATACATGAAAGATAATTGTTATTCTTATCATTACAATTTAATAAGAACAAGAAATATCTAAATTAACTAGCATTATGATAATAATTGATCTTTAACATCAATCTTTTTTCTTTTTTCAACAAAACAATTTCAAATCTTAAAGCTTATTAAATTCTAATATACTTTATAATTATATTAATCTTATTAATAAAATAGTAATGTCATAACATGCACTTAGAGTATCACAATAAGTTAAGGATGATTAACTACTAAAATTATGTATATATGAAAGACAATTTGTTATTTTTATCATACAATTTAATAATAAAAAGAAATATCTAAATTAATTAACATTATAATAATAAATGATCTTTGGCAACAATGTTTTTTCAACAGAATAATTGCAAATATTAAAGCTTGATTATTGTAGTTCAATCCCAAATTCCACATTAGTTTATAATGCATTGAGTTGTAAATATCCTAAATGATTGTAATCAAGATTATGCTTATGCACACCTCTAGTAGGATTATGCTTATGCATTTTATGAGCTTACATAGATATCATCTTATTTTATATTCTACACATGGGGAATCTTCCTTATCTTGGTTTCATGTTCAAAAGCATAAGAAATCTCAACAAGAGTTGCCTCTGAACCCCTCACCCCTCCAAAATATAAGCCAAATGGAACACCTAATTTATTATATCCTGCAGGTACAGTGATACCAGGATATCCTGCAATGGCTAAAATATAAAGGATGCTATCATCAAGTGTTACGAGTGCATCTAATTTATAGTCTTTTAACACTTTATCAATTCCATTTTTGGTTATTGAGTAAACTTTTTTCAAAGATTTCTTATATCCTTTTGCATTGAAGTTCAATGTTTTTTGTGCCTCGAGGAAGAAATCTTGCCCATATTCGGGAATTTTTTCCTGATAAAAAAAAAAGAAATTGTTAGCTTTAAAAAGTATATTTGTATTTAAAGTATTTGAAATTACTTTATACATTTGCATCCATATCACAAGAAAAATATAATTATATTTAAATTTAAAATAAATAATAAAAAATCTTACTTGTTATCTCTCTCATATATATATATATATATATAGATATAGATATAGATAGATAGATAATGCACCATGTTGTAGTGACTATTAAAATTGTTAATTGAAGATAGATAGATCATAATTACATGGACACCGTGCAAAAACATTAACTAAAGCTAGAACAATTAAGTTTTTATTTTAAGAATTCATTTATTGTTTATTTTCCATTTTTTTATCATAGGAATCATTAATTGTTAATACTCCAATTTTCATTAACTATATTTTAAGAAATATTTATATTTCTTAAAGCAATAATTATTGTTCTATTGTACATGTTTTTAGTTTCATCAATTTCACTTTTTAATTGATAATTTATTTTAGGAATTACTTATTGTTTTGCACTTTTCATGCCTTCTACTTAAAAGAATATCTATATTTTATAAGATAGTAATTAAACATGTCCTATTACATGCACTTTGGTTCTATAAAAGTTCAATTTCATTTTTAGTTGGTAGTTTTCCCTTTGAGAAAATGGTTTTAATTGTTTCTCATTTCTTTGGATAAAACTTGAGATTATAATGTAAACAATAATCATCCCCCCAAAAAAATTCAAACCATGCTGGTCTAGTTATCACACTAGATAATTCAGGGAACTTATTTCTATCTACAAATAGTAAGTAATATCTTAATTTCTTTCACCACAAAAATTTCATTTATTTTTATTTTATTAAAATGTACTTCATAGTAACTACCTCAAAATGTACTAAATAAGAGTGTAGAATTTGAGTACTTTGGAATATTCAATCTAGAAGGGATTGGGACAACTACCTTGCTAACAAGGTTAACAAACTCTAGGGGAAGACCAAGTAAGACATGCTCTAGAATGCAAGCCAATTTATTATGACACAATTGTAGTTCATCTATAAATATTATATTTAGTAGAGGTGGACTTGTCACTTGGTTTTAGGAAAATATGAGAAAGGTACAGGGCATGGAAACATAATGAATTTAAGATTGTTAATTAAATAATTTCACTGTGATTATAGGGGTCATGACTATAGTGTTTTAATGAAAGATGTATGTCTAATTAAACTAAATTACGATCACATGGTCATAATTTATGGTGCATGTCTAAATAAACTAAGTAAAAACTTAATATATTAATTTATTTAAAATTTATTCCCTTCATGACCCTACCTAGCCTCCTTAAACTATAAGTATGAAATTTCAAAATAAAAGATAAAAGATAGTTTTTATATTCCCACTTAAAAAAGAAACCAACAAAGCATTAAGTTTCATATGTAAGAGAGGAGTAGAGGTGTAAATTAACTTTCTAGAAATGTGAAAACCCTTAATTAGATTATAATATACAATTGTTAATTAGACTGGAAAAGAGAAAAGAAACAACAAACAATTAAAATTTTATGAGCTAGATCTCTTTGCATACTTAAAAATCACTATCCTCTTACACAAAATAATGAATGATTCCACAATTTTAACATGTACATACGATACAATGAAACAATTAAAAAAAGAAAGATTTGATCTAAAATGTGAGATTGTCTTATGGTCTCATAGAAAGATGTGATTCCTACTTTATAGGTTATAATTTAAGTCTTCTTTTAAGGAAGAAACTCAACCAAGGTGAGAGAAGATGACTACATGGTCACTATAAGGTGTAACATTTTCATGACAAAAAATAAAGAGGAGAGACCTAAAATACAACCAAGAAGATATAAAAACACCTAGTTGAGAGAGAATGGTGGTTAAGAAAGAAAACCAAGCTTGGGTGAAGAGAATATGTAAAGAAACTAAAACCTAAATACAATGTAAAACAATTAGAATTACACAAAGAATATAGATCTAAAAGTTCTCACAAGTTTAAATGTGCAAGAGAAGAAACATATTTAAACACAAGGAATTCTTGGGCATAACACTACCAACCCATAAAATAAGGGAATAAATTTCCTCATTTAGTCAAGCCATGAGTTGTCACCCTAGAATTGTAGGTAAGTCCATTAAAAGGTCCCCTTTATTTTGTAGGTATGTGAATAGGTAATGAAACTACAATAAGAGTTTTAGAAAGATTTAGACAAGTCATAAGTCATAGCTTGCAACTTTTGATTGTGAAGTACACTGGACATCAAAGTTAACCAATTAGGAAAATCACTAAGAGCACAAACCAAAGATGGAAGATATCCATGGTCCCGAGAGGAACTCTTTAACCACTAGAAACATTATTATAGGTTGAAAGAATACAAGGCTACACCAAGTGTGAAAAATTCAAATAAAGAATAGTTGATATAAAAACAAATATGGTCCAAGGCCATCAATTGTAAGTCAAAAGAAAAAGCAAAAGAACCCTTACCCTTTTATAGACCCGATATCAATAAAATGAAGATCAAGACAACGAACCCAAAATAATCTATTTTATTCATAAATGGAGAACTCAAAAGACAAACTTTGAATAGTTATAATTTTACAGTTGCATTATATAAACGTCCTTCTAGCAGGTTAAGGAAATGCAAATTCTACCAACTGTGTTTTCCACGAGAAAAAGAAAAAAAAAATCTAACAACAAACAAGATTTATCAATTGACAAAAGCATAAAGCCAAAAATGTAATTAAAAAACTGAAAATCAAATCAAAATATGATGATGTCATTTCTATATTTAGAGGAAAAAAAAAAAAAAAGAGTACATTTTCAAAAATATGATGACATCACTTATATATTTAGAAGAAGGAAAAAAAGCAAAAGCAAAAAGAGTATAGAGGATGTTTCTTGTGTAAGGCAAAAATGATAAACTATAAACGAAAAAACACAGGGGAAGAACAAATAAGAGGGGTACAGAGGATGTTTCTTATGTAAGGCAAGAATGATAAACAATGCATTGATGCAGGGAGGGAATCATCATCCTAGAAAATTGAGTCTATCAAGAAACCTGAATGAAACCATTCACCCTGGAAATGGTACCAGGTTGAACAATGCATATACCCTATGAATAAGCAAGCATGCCAGAAACAAATAAAGCCAAAAAATGTCAAATTGGCAAATTTATGGCATCCAGAACTTGGAGGCCCTCAAATTTTCAGAGAGAGAACTAAGGCATGGCGTTGGATGCCCTCAATTTTTCAGAGGAAGAACTAAGATGGATGCCCTCAATTTTTCAGAGGAAGAACTAAGGTATGGCGTAAGAACTAATAATAGGCACTACCGGAGATAGTTGACATAAGAGGAACTAATAAGCCTGCATCACCTGGGATGGTTAAACTGTAAAATCAGATCTGGACGGACTCAAGGTAGACTACAGCATGGATTTTAGTGGATCTGCAGCTAATGCGAGTAGATCAGACAGATTATACCTCCTCCGGATGTTGGTTGTTGAAGGCGATGGCATCAGCGAGTGTGCGGACAGGAGACTCGAGCAGTTCTGAAAGGTACATATTCAAATCCTGTTTAAAATCGTACAACAAAACTGTGTGCATGTCATTCCCATAATCGGCGTTGAAGATGGCATTGATACCGCTATTTTCCACCAATGTTGCCCCTTTCTGCCTGCAAACCAGAAAACAGCAGTCTCTTACAACATATATTTTTTCATAAATCAGATATAGTACTACTGTCTATTTATCGTTGGTAAACTGGAAAGATTACAGTTCATTCTGATATGACCTTAAAGTGGCTAGATGCTTCTCAAAGGATACCGCTTCACTGGATCCAATATTGCCTCGAATAATGCCGAGTCTTTTGCCACGCAACCCATCAGGCTTGAGAAACTGCTTATAGCCTCCCTTTGGGATAAACGGAGCTGCACTGTTCGAGGCTCTGTGGTCTCGTGGATCATAACCAACAATTTCATCTAGCAGGTAAACTGCGTCCGTTACAGTTCTGCAAATGGGTCTGTTATGTAACAGCGCATTGGGGTCAACACACATTCATCTCCAAATCCAAGAGAAAACAAAGAAAAAAATGTTAAAGGTTAGACAGTTCTTCAAAACACATTCATTTATATGTCCGAGAAAACACTGTTAAAGGTTATCGAACTACCCTCAGATGAGGGATAACGTCACTTCAGCATTCGGAGACCAGGCAATTTGCAAAGACCAAAACCATGGAAGGTAAGAAAAAAATGTTAAATATTAGACAGTTCTTCAAAACACATTCATTTATATGTCCAAGAAAAAACTGTTAAAGGTTATCCAACTACCCTCAGATGAGGGATAACGTCACTTCAGCATTCGAGGAACAGGCAAAGACCAAAACCATGGAAGGTATGACTTATCAAGACCTTCCTTTCTTGATAACTCAAATAAGTGATGAACCCTTCTCAGTCAGGTGATGTCCTAAAAGCTCTTGCAAACTGGGTCCAGATCGAAATATCAACCGTTCTCTATCAGGTAACATGGCAGTTCTATTTCTTACTGTGTTGGTCCTAGTGTTACCTGAACTAAAGAGTTGGTCCTCAAAGGCCAAGCCAGTAAGGTTTGTTATGAATCAAGAGACAATACATATTCATTCACAGTAAGCGGTAGTTTAATTAGCAATTGCTCTGAAAATGAAGTGTTAGTGTACTAAAAAATTTGAGATTTTGAAAATAAAAATAAAGTGTTATGTATCAAAAAAATTTGAAGTTCAATTCGAGACTTACCCATATCTACAGAAAGAACATACATAAGCACTTAAAAGTTACAGTGATAAAAGTAAAACTGGAAAGAGAGTAGCCAAAAACATATCTGCACTCAACCTTATCTCGGTTGTACTCAGTTGAAGGACAACCTTATCTCTGCATTCAAGGCTCTGGTAAGATCAGGACGAATCCTTTTTAAAAACTCAAGACCCTTCTCAGCCAGCTAAGGCCTTGAAAGTTCTTACCATAAAAGGTCATTCCTTACCAATGAAGTAATTTCCTAAGATAATTCTTACTGCTGGGTCCTAGCCTAGAACACTCTTAAGTACTCTTACTGCCGGGGCATGGCCTAGATCACTCTAAGCACTCAAACTAGTTACTGACTCCCATAGTTAACCTCAACAAGATATATCTCTTACTGAGTTGGTCTTGGTTTTACCTGAGCTGGTTAAAAGAGCAAGTCCTGAAAAGTCCGCCGAGTAAGGTCCTAATCTAGCCAATAAAATTTGGCGGTTCTAACTAACCAAAAGCTCAGCATAATTTTAAAGAGCAGGAATAGTTCAAGAAAATTGCAGTTACCCCACAGTGTCTTGGTGGTGTGAGATGGGAATGACTCCAGCCCTGCTGGTGAGTCCAACTGTGGGTTTTATTCCAACAACTCCATTAACACTGGATGGAGAGAGAATTGAGCCAGCAGTCTCTGTGCCTAGCGTCACCGCTGCCATATTGGCTGCCACAGCCACCGCCGAACCTGTACTGGATCCGCTTGGATCAGCTGTCAATACATATGGATTCTGCACAATTCAAACCCATCATCAGACTCAATTCTACACACTGTAAGCGATATGATATGATAGCACAGTCAAATTGAAACACAAAATGTCTTAACCGAAAAACTAAAACTGGAGAATTCCTCAAGATACTCACTGTCATTAGTTTTCCAAAGAATTTAAATATGACTACAACTGCACAAGTCTCATGAGAAATTCAAAATATTGATATTGAAGAAAGTGAAGCAAACGGACCTTGGCCTGGCCTCCTTGAGCACTCCAACCACTGGGCGCACTGGAAGACCTGAAATGTGCCCACTCACTCAAGCTGGCCTTACCCAAGATTATTGCACCAGACTTCCTCAGTTTGTTGACCACACCTGCATCCCTTGCAACCTTGGAACCCAGTAGAGCAAATGATCCAGCAGTTGTATTGAGCTTATCTTTGGAGGCAATATTGTCCTTGATTAGCACGGGGATTCCATGGAGAGCTGATTCAATGGTTCCACCTGGTTTCAGCCTCTGGGTATCTGCCATGTCTGCAAGTCGAAGTGCATCTGGATTGACTTCGATAACAGCATGAAGTCGTGGATTGAGTTTCTTAATCCGATCGAGATAGAACTCCACGAGTCCTCTTGAGGAGAGCTTGCCTGCCTTGAATGCCTGCTGAATTTCTGGAATTGTTGTTTCTTCTATGCTGAACCCTTCCATAGAGGAGTTATGAAATGGGGTTTCGTGTGCAAATATTATAACTGAAAAGCATGGTGCTAGGATGGCTATGGCAGCCCATGAGAATCCTGAGTAGTGAGATTTCATTCTGGTCTTTTGATTACTGCACTAGCCAGTTGGCTTAGCGGGGTATAAATGATATCCAACCTTAGCGACCAAGAATGTGCAAAGGGACTTGTTAGCTGTTTATCTCTTGTCGTGTCAACTCTTTGGTCGTGATGCTTTTGTTAACATGCGCAACAGGATTCTCCTTACTTTTTCCAAACACTTTGATGATTTCTTTTTGTTGACTGGACCAATCTGGCACTACCTACCTCCACGAATAACATCCACATGTTATGCGGAATCTACCATCCACATGTTATGCGGAATCGAGGAATGAAGGTAGATGATCCACCCACACCACATGGAAAACTCAGTAGAAACGTAGAAAACACACCACCCACACCACATGGAAAACTTATTACGCTTACTTATTGAGGTATTAAGAAGATTTGATCATGTAGCTTTTGAATTGGCCACTGTGACTTAATCAATTTAACTATTTCGTAGGATTAAATATAAAATTAATATTTTAAAACTATAACTTTTTATTAATTTTAAAAAAATTAATAAAAATACATTAATTTTTTTTTTAATGAAATTTTATATTTGGTAGTGGTTCCGATGTGGTTATAAAATTTAAAGTACTGAGTGTATTCCAATTTTCATCTCTAATTATTACTTTTTATGGAGTGACACCAAATTCAACTATTTCTTGTAGCTTAAATATAAATAAACATTTAAAATTATAATATTGTTTTTAATTTAAATTTTTTTAAGCAAAATTTTTATTTTATAAATAGTTCTAATTCAATTAATAAAACTTAAACATTAATTATTAACTTAGTGATGAGCTTATTTAGTGTATTCTAATTTCCAATCTTTTGTTGTTACTTTCATGCAGCAATACCAAATTGATTACCAGATATGTTCAAACACATGCCTCTATATGAGGCGTTTTCGTTTGTGTGGAAGGCAGAAAAACTTCTCACTAACACATTCCAGAGGGATTTTTGGATGAAAAGAGAGAAAAACTTGAATTACAATTTATAAATATTAGAATTTTGATTTGTTTTATTAGGGAAGAGGGGATTATTTGTATTATTGCAAAACAATTGGTAAATTTATATTTTTCTCACAGCAATATGTTACTTATATTGGTGGAAATTTTGTTTTAACTTAGTATGAAGTGAAATTTTGAGAGTTTGATTTTAAAAATTGAAACATTTATCTGTGGAAATTTTGTTTTAACTTAGTATGAAGTGAAATGTTGTGACTTTGATTTTTGAGATTGAAACATTAACCATGAATTTATTTATGAGAATCATATCTTTTTAATGGTGGAAAATAGAATGTTTGTATTTTTGCAAATCATATATAATATATATATTTTTAGAATAAGATTAAACAACAATTTAAATATTTTTTTATTGTAATTTCTAATTAATAGAATGGTAAAATCTAATATCACATTCTTTAGATTACAAATTGGAGCAGTTAGATTAATTCAAAATATGTTAATAGCCCATAAAGTAATTATTAATTATAAATATCTAAAAAATGAGATGAAATTGCGATTTTGAAATGGTCTCCAAAACCTTAATGAAAAGGTGTTCAAAACATAGGAGAATTATTTTAAATACATCCAACACATTTATCTATGTAATGCAACATTATTATTTATGATATTGTTGTTTTTGCTTTTAATATGTGATATGATGGGGTATCAATTTTTGTATAACTTTATATCATCATCCTTATTGATATCGGAAGGACATCTTCAATTTAGTGGCTTTTTTATCTATGTAATGCAACATTATTATTTATGATATTGTTGTTTTTGTTTTTAATATGTGATATGATGGGGTATCAATTTTTGTATAACTTTATATCATCATCCTTATTGATATCGAAAGGACATCTTCAATTTAGTGGCTTTTTTAAATGTTCTATTTGTGTAATGATTTACCTTGTCAATTCTATGAGCATTTTCCAAGCACATATGATGCATTGACCTTTTTGACTGGTCTAAAAGCATATATGTTTGTGCAACTGTAAGAGATATGAGTATTGTAAAATTTTCAGTCTCAATTGAAAATACATATTAATTAAGATTAAGAAACAATTCAAATTTTTTTTTTATTGGAATTTGGTAATTAATAAAATGGTAAAATACAATGCTGACATTCTTTAGACTACAAATTGGAGCACTTAGGTCAATTTAAAATACTTTAATAGCTCATAAAGTAATTATTTATTGTAAATACTTCAATAATAATGGATGCAATTGTAGTTTTGAAATGGTCCCCGAAAACTCAATGAAATGAAATAATAATGGATGCAATTGTAGTTTTGAAATGGTCACCAAAAACTCAATGAAATGAAATAATAATGGATGCAATTGTAGTTTTGAAATGGTCACCAAAAACTCAATGAAAGAAAGAGATGTTCAAAACAATGGAGAATTATTTTAATAGATTAATTCATTTATTTATGTGAGATAACATTATTATTTATGATATTGTTATTTTTTCTTTTAACATGGGATATTATGGGGTATCAATTTTAGTACATGTTATCATCCTTATTGATATTGGAAGGGTGATTTTCAATTTTAGTGGTTTTTTAAACTTTTCTATTTGTGTAATGATTTACTTTGTCAATTCTATGAGCATTTTCCAAGCACATATGATGCTTTGACCTCTGAGTGGTCTACCAGAGCATATTTGTTTGTGCAGTTTGTGCAAAGGTAAGAGATGTGAGTACAATAAATTATTTTATTTATCTATT
>APFE031000537.1:3082-47544 GCA_000404065.3 Pinus taeda | reverse complement strand
AATCCCAAAAATGATCTAATATAATGCACTGCGTAAACCCCCATACTTAAATTCAAAAAGAGTCCAGGGATCTCTACTTGAATGGTTCATGAGGCACAATACTTGCTAAGGTTTTGCAAATGGGGTAGCAAGCTAAGTGGGCTTGATTGTGGGGAAAAACTCCACAGTTAAGCGCGCTTGAGCCATAGGAGATCTGGGATGGGTGACCTCCTGGGAAGTCCTGGTTACAGGGTGCAAGCCCCGGAAGTGATGATTGATGCTATGTGATTCGTTCTCCACATTTCACTAGTTTCAATCCCACTTCTTCACCCCTGTGAGCATCACCCGATGCAATGAGTGCTAAGTGAACTATTCAAAAATAATGAGAAATTAGTCAGTTACGACTACCTCTCATGGAAAATGGTCTACGTGAATGACTTACCTAACGCAGTTGAATCCCAAAATGATATCCAATAGATTTCTGATGGACTTCCCAAAGGTAAACTTGAGCAAGTGGACACATGCAAAGGTTGTACCTTGGGTAAGTATGCAAAATATTCCTTTCATGATCGAGACAGTCGAGCTAAAGAAATCTTGGAGCGAGTTCATACAGATGTGTGTGGACCATTCTCGACAGCCTCGACTACTAAACAAAGGTACCATGTGATTTTCATTGATGATTTTTCTCGTAAATGCTGGATCTATTTCATGCAGAAGAAGGATCAAACCTTCTCAAGGTTTTGTGAGTTAAAAGCCTTGGTTGAGAAAGAATTAGGAAAGAATATCAGGGCCTTGTGAAGTGACAATGGTGGAGAGTATGTCTCTCAAGAGTTTAAGGAATTTTGTGCTGCAGAAGGAATTAAACGGGAGTTGACGACACCTCATAACCCACAGCAGAATGGGGTGGCCGAGATGAAGAATAGAACGATTGTGGGGGCAGCTCGGGCGATGCTGCATGACCAAGGCCTACCACTTCATTTGTGGGATGAGGCATGCAACACAACATTTACTTGTAGAATAGAAGCCCACATCTCATACTTGGGATGAAGACACCAGAGGAAGCTTTCTCCAAGAAGAGACTAGATATGGGTCACTTCAGGATTTTTGGCTCATTGGTTTATTGCCATGTGACCAAGCATGCCCGAAAGAAGCTAGAGTCGACAACAGAGTTGGGGATACTTTTGGGTACACTGATACTCCCCACAACTATCGGGTGTATTTTCCTACTAGTCAGAGGACAATGGTTCGCAGAGATCTTAAGTTTGATGAGCTGAAGGCCATGTGAGCTTCCCTTGAGAGGGAGCTCAAGTTGTAGGAGAGGAGGAAATTTTCATTCCTAAGGAGGAGGAGCCTGAGACTGATGTGGAGCAGATGCATGCAGAGGTTCCAGGAGTGGAGACATCCACTCATGCAGAGTCTTCCAGAGATGGGTAGAAGCACACGAGAGAAGCTGACAGATTGTTGTTGAATGTAAGAGAGAATGTGGGAGAACCATCTTCTTAGCACAGACAGAGGAGGTCACCTGATAGGTACACTGGATACATGGCCCTGGTTGGGGAATGTGTTGAGACCAAGCCATCTTCCTTTGAGGAAGCAATGCAACAGCCTATTTGGGTTGATGCTATGGTAGAGGAGTATGACTCCATAGTTCGGAACATTGTTTGGGATGTGGTTCCAAGACCAGAGAACAAGTCAGTTGTGAGTTCCGTTGGCTTTACAAGGTAAAGCATGTTGCTGATGGTAGTGTGGAGAAACATAAGGCAAGGTTTTTTGCCCGTGGTTTCTCACAAGTCGAGGAGATTGACTATGATGAGACTTTTTCTCCTGTATCAAGGTACTCATCTATCATATCAATGTTGGCACTATCAACACAGATGGGTTGGAAGATCCATCAGATGGATGTGAAGATTGCATTCCTCAATGGCAATATTGAGGAAGAGGTGTACATAGAGCAGCGAGAAGGATTTGAGACCTTCGATCGTGAGTCACATGTGTGCCGACTCAAGAGAGCTTTGTACGGGCTAAAGCAAGCACCTCGTGCTTGGTACACCAATATCGACAACTAATTCACCAGGTTGGGCTTCAAAAAGAGTGAAGCGGATGCGAGCTTGTACCACATCATGGTGGAAGGTAAGCAGTTGATCATTGTTCTTTATGTTGACAATCTGATATTGACAGGTGATGATCAGTTGATCATGACTTGCAAGGAGGACCTTGCAAGAGAATTCGAGATGAAAGACATGGGTCTCATGCACTACTTTCTAGGCATGGAAGTGTGGCAAAAGGATGGGGAAGTGTTTGTGTCTCAAGGAAAGTATGCCAATGAGATACTCAGGAGATTCCACATGGAGAAGTGCAATCCCATGTAGACTCCTCTAGCAGGTAATTGGAGGAAGGAGTATGCTACTTCAGGAGAAGTAGTAGAAGCTATTGTGTATCGGCAGCTTGTGGGTTCATTGATGTACTTAGTGAACACATGACTAGATTTGTGCTATGCGGTGAACCATCTGAGTCAAGCTATGGTTCAGCCTACCAAGCTATTTGGAAGGCAACAAAGCATGTTTTGAGATACCTCAAAGGCACATCTCAATAAGGATTATGGTACAGACGGTTAGAGGGAGTGAAGCTACAGGGGTTCACAGATGTAGATTGGGCAAGGAGTCTATCAGATCGGAAGGACACATCAGGAGGAATTTTCAACCTTGGTTCAACTGCAGTTTCTTGGTATAGCAAGAAACAGAGGTCAGTTGCACTCAACTTAGCAGAGGCTGAATACATGGATGCAAGTCAAGCAGCATGTGAGGCCATTTGGATGCAGAAAATTCTAGTTGGTTTGTTTGATCAGAGGATGGATCCAACCATGATCTATTGTGATAATCAGAGTTGTATCAAGCTCTCTAAGAATCTAGTATTTCATGATAGGTCCAAGCATATCGACATTTGGTATCATCATCTCAGAGATTGTGTGGCGATGAGGATCATGTTGTTGCAGTATATTTCGACCAAGGAGCAAGATGCTAACATTTTGACTAAGGCATCATCAAGGTGTAAATTCGAGTTCCATAGAGATAGGATCGAGGTGGTAGATAATCCCTTTCTTGTTGAGAGGGAGTGTTGAAAACAACAACAAGAAATGCTAAAAATAACATTGCTATAGATAGCATTTCAGGATATATTCCAATTTTAATTTGTCCTTGAATTAAAATTGAGAATCAAAATTCAAATTTAGTCTCACCAGCTGTTTGAAAAATAATTAACTAATTCATCTTGAGTTAATTAGTTGGTGAAATTCAAACATGAAGTCTTTGTGAAGACACACAACAGTTATCCCTTTGATTGAGGAAGTTATCCCTTAATTAAGGAGATAAGGATGAGTTGTATATGAGTTGTAATTAGTTAGCTCAGTTAACTGATTTAAGTCTAGTTAAATTAGTTCCAAAAAGTTTGAGGAACTAATTGTGAGTTCAGTCAATTAATGCATGCATGCATGCAACTAATGTTCTCCGCATAACTAAATATTCTCTCATAAATAACTCATGCTTGTCAGTTTAGACAAAGACCCAGTTGAGATTAAAGGCAGGGACTGTGTACTATCAGTTGCTAGAATATTCATATGAGAATATCTCTTGCATGCAGAAGGAATTCATTCCTTGAGGATTGTGCAGTTACTACCGAGGTCAAAGCAGCATGTGAGGTGAGAAATGCATAGGTTACAGCTGGAGGACCCAGGGAAAACTGCGCAAGGAAATAGGAGGCTTGGAGGACAGCGGAGAAGGAATATGTGTTGTCTATTCTGTTTATGAGCAGCAGTGAGGGATTGTATTGAGGGCTGGATAGCTTGAGAGCTAAAGCTTTGTGTAATCCTGAGATATTTCCACTTGTATGACAATACAGATAGCAAGGTTTTAACTGAAGCTTTCCCCAGAGTATTCTTCTGTGTTTCATGTGTGATTGAATCTTCTTCTTTGATATATATGTGTTCTGTTTGATCTTGTTCAAAATCGATTAAGCTTCCGCAAGTTTGATTGTAGAAGGAGATTAAGTATTTTGCTTTAGTACATTGCATCATCAGTTTAATCTATAGTGAGAATTTCTACAACTACCACGTTCCACCCAACCATAGATTGGCTGGGCCAAGTCTCTCTTCAACCAATCATCTCGTGCCATATTCCAAGCATGAATGTGGGACTCATAGAACACATCAAAAACACCAATCAATGTGGATGCCACTGGAATTCTTCGCCTACAACGTGAGGAGTTTGAGTCCCTCCTAGTCTCTCAAGCTTTACCATGCATCTGTAGTCCGATCTAGGGATCAATAGGCCCTACACCGAGACATACTCTCCACGATTTACCATCCATTCCATCTCGAAATCACTAGGCCCAATAGAGAGGAAATCCACCTCTTCGCTTTACCGTATATCCCACCATTCACTGGCAAGGATTCCTAGGCCCACCGAGGCACACAATTTGGATTTACCGCAACCCACAGTGTGGTTCAGGGGTTACTAGGTCAGTGGCTTCATACATCCTCGGTCCGGTTCAAGGACCACTACCACTATGTGTTTGTCAACTCGGAGATCCACCCCACTCAATTTGGAATCCAATCCAACCATCTCACACAAACTGCATGAGAGAACCCATATCATTAAAGCTATTAGGAAATGGAAAGGCTTAGCTAAAAATACTGTCACACCTGGAGAAACCCATGCCATGGTAGAAAATAAACACATTCAATCCCATACATGCCAAATATAGTAAGGAAAATACACATGCAAGTTGATACCTGTAATGAAGCCTGATGTAGATGCTTGATCTTGCCTTTCCCTACTTGATCTTTACTTCCTCTTACCTTCTTTTCCTTTCTTTCTCCAATGCCACAGTGCCCCAAGAAAACTCGAAGTGTCCAAGAGTATGAGAGAGAGAGAGAATAATGAGAAAGCTCCAAAGATAAACTAAAAAAAGGTTACCAATTGGTCCTCAGAAGCCTTTTTATGAATGAGGCCTCCATTTTCTTCACTTTCCCTTATTTTCCATCATTTTCTTCCTAACATGCAACCTGTGACCTTTCACCTCCTTTTTCTCCTAATTTCCATTATTTTCATAAAAAAATGAACCAAAATGCCTTTTAATGCCTTAGCCATTGCCTTTGCCAATTTCCTTAGCTATAAACAACCAAATGAACACCCCTTAGGATGTCTTGCCCAACATTCAGCTTGGAATAAGTGTCCCATTCATCTGTGGTTATTGTTTTTAACTTTATTACATGGAATTTTCACGAGGGTTGTTACAATAAATTTGCCTTCATAGGTATCTGACATGTTGTTTCAATTTTCATACACGCTCGGTGTGTCTACAAAACGTAATTTGTATTTTCATTAATACAAATTATGTTTTTTCTTTGAAAAAATTAAAAATAAATAAATAATAGTAATAATGAATAAATGCATGCAAATCCATGCTTGTTATAGGCATCACAATGGCCAACAATGTTATATATATGTGGTTATGATTACATACATGGGTGGCTATAAATGATAACACTTTTGTGCATTTAGGATGGTATCAAAGTAAAAAATTGTTGTGTGAATATGGTTATTTGAATGTTGAAGGACAATAAACAAGGTGTTTTACTCTTGTTATCCTTTTTCATTCACCAAAACCATAGGTCATTAACTAATAATAATAATCTAGTTAGACATGAAATTGTTGTATGACACCCTTGTTTGTATGACAAGGGATTTGATAGCAAGTTTTGTGAAATTACTAAACATTTTACTTTATCTAGATAGTGAAACGTTTGAAAATATCTATAATCTATCATGCCTCAATCTTGTAGGGTATTGACCTAATAGTATTGTATACAACGATATTTCCTACTATGAATTTTTGTATATTATAAGGGAAATCATTAATTATTGAAAGATGCTGCCTCAAACTAATAATGTAGTTTAGTTTCTCATTTTCATTCAAAATTAGATACTCCAATGAGCATTTTGAATAAATGAATCCCCAAAAATTTCACCAACATCTTCACCAACATCCAACATGTTGACGCATACACAGGAATTGTCATTACCTTGAGAGGATGTTTCTCATGCTGAGGCTTGGGCTTAGTTGGCGGCTTATTCCTCTCCTCTTATCGGTAATGTGGTGCCTTTCCACAACCAGCTCTTAGTGTATGGGGTTTTCCATTCAACCCCCATCTCATATGGATGTTTTAACATTCTTAACACCTTTTCTTCCTCTCAAGGGTTTCTTGAGGAATAATTCATACAAATTATTCCTTCTTTTGCTATCAAGAATGTATCTTTAGGGGCAGTGGTAACCCTTTACTAGGTGGAAGCAATTTTTTCAATGCATTGTTGGAGTCAAATGGTGTAGAGAAAGTTAGCTCTTCAGTAGGTTCAGTCGAGCCTGTAAACATCCTTCATGGTGGTTCGAAAAATAGTGGGGAAGTTTTGGTTTCTTTAGGAAACAAAGGGATGAGTAGTAAAACAAAGAAGAGAAAATGTATAAGGTCACGAAGTGAGTACCCAAGGTTGAATCTAGTGGAGGACATTATGATGGGATAGGTTTTGGAGCTGGACAAAAAAGTAGTGGTGGGTCATGCGAAGCGTTACAAATTCAATTTTAAAACCTTGTCGAAATGGTTGGAATGTACCCTAAGCTAGAATGTTTAGAAAACCCTTAGGGTGTGGATGCTAGCAAAAGGATGGTTCCCACTAAAGTTCCAATCTGCAGGTGGTTTACACAACAGGTTTGGAGCTTTGATTCGATTATGTTGGTTTTCAAAATATGGACACCTCTCTTTAACGTGAGCAGAGAGTAAATTGAGGTTATCCCCATTTGGGTTCATCTTTTGGGTCTTCCCTCTCAGTACTGGAGTCCTACAATCCTTTATGTTATTGGGAACTCCTTGGTCTCTTTCTTGAAAGCCAAAATGTTGTACTTGGAGACATGTTTTGGCACCCATCGTGTTTTTGGGGCAAAACCATGATGGATTCATAGCATGTGATGGATAAGGATGATAGTGCTTAGAAGGATGATTCCAATGCGTTGAAAATCTTTGGAATCTGAGTTTTCGTTAGAGAGATATGAGTTTTTGAAGTTGACATAATTAATTAATTGTCAAGTAGGCCAACTTGATAAGTGTCACTTCAAATGTGACGTTAAGCCTTTCTATGTGTATAAATATGAAGCGTATTGAAGTCATTTAGGCATTCATTGGTGTCAATACATCTCAAGGATAACTATGAAATTTTTGGTGGAGAAGAAGAGTCAAAGGGACAATGTGAGGAGGGCTAGAAGGAAGCATGGGTTTCTCTATTTGTTGTAGGTGACAGTGTGGTGAGAAACGGTTGTTATAGGGCTCATTTTTCAAGAAATAAGTGGAGCCAAACCGCAGTGAGAAGGAGACTTGGATCAACATGAGAAAGTCTGTCCTAGATAGCGTGGAATTGCTATAGGTGACAACAGATTGTTAGGGGCTAGACAAGGTTGTTTGGGGCTAGTCTTAAGTGTAGATTAGGGCTAGTTTGAAGGGTTGTCTAGGCCGAGAAGAATAGGAGCATGGCAGTGTTGTTTTAAGGGCCAATTGGTTGTGCTTTTGAGGAGGGCCGAAGCCGCAACTTGCTATTGTGCTAGGCCGCAGGCCATAGCCAACAACAAAGGTTATTCCCTGCCTGCATTTAGGTGAACAAGAGGCTGAAGGGGAAAAGTGTGAGTGGAGGAGCCCATCCAAGGAAAACCGTAGTAGAAAAGGTGCTTGGAGGCTAACTATTTAAAGGGTTAAGGGATGAAGGTTGTGCCCTAAGCAGAGTTGCACATAGTGCAGACAAGTGTGAAGTGACAACAACATTTGTGGAGAGGTATTGGGTCATATTTTATGACTAGATTTGGATCATATTACATAGCAACCTGTTGATGCCAAGTGGAGGGTCTTCCAAGGAGGAGAAGAGTCTTTCCTAGGAGCAGATTCAATAGTGAGTTGATTGGGTGTCTGTTGTAGATCTGATACTGGAAATATTATAATAATAGAAATAACCCAATAAATAACTAGATCAAAATAGATAGAAATGTTTTTATTATCAAACCCTTAAGGTAGGGCAACACCATACATTCACTCCTTAAGGAAGGAGAATACTCCACAAGCCATATGCTTGTTCATACAATATTACTTCTCTTCATATCTCTCCATGTGGAGTCTCTAGCCTCTATATAGGCTCATACATACAATACCATGCATCATTACCATGGTTTACTCATACCATCAACTAATACCATGGGCCCATTACATTATTATTAACTACTTGTGGTCCCTTACATGACATGGGTTAACCACCTTATTTATTACTATGGCCCATCCCATTATTACCTTATTACCTTGGGTACCTCCCTCGGTACCCCATATTACCCCCGCTAGGTATATAACATTACACCCCCCTTAGCATGTTTCGTTCCCGAAACATGGGAAGAACACAAATAATAAGATCTACTCAAAAGAGTAGTCCACTGGTACCATGCATGTGCATCTAGCCATCCAAGAGAAAGGTGAACCCTCGATCTCGCTGGTGCCTCGCTCGCTTGATATGGAAGGACCATGGCAGTTCTTCTGTGTTGATGTGTAGTAGGTGGATCTTCGCTCCTTGCTATCCATCATACGGGGGTTGTTGTCCTTGTGGCTAATAGGTTTCCATCTTGTTGGTTGTTTTCTTGCGGGGTGATGTGGGTGATGATATGTTGAAGTTTTAACCCACGGTGTCTTTGTATTTAATTCACCTGCTGAGGTGCCTGTTGTGGTGTCTTCTTTTCCAATATGACTTCAACCACTAAGCCCTCCTCTGATGTATCAGTCCCTGTAACCTTTTATGCTTCAGCCTTTCTTTTGTCTGATTGTCGACCATCAACTACTCATCATCTGATATGTCAGACCCTGGAACATCTTCTGCTTCAGCCTCCTTGGACTTTATTTGTTTATTAGTGGAAATATCTTGTAATGTAATTTTCTTCTTTTTATACCAGAGCTTTAGGAATTTCTTTTGTACATTAATATTGATAGTACCTACCGATTCCATCCAAGGGTATCCCAAAACAACATCTATGTTATCCATATTTGAAGCATAAAAATCAGCATGAAACACATACTTATCCATAGAAAGTTTCAAATCCTTATAAATTTGAACATCCTTATCATCAACCTGTGTATTTTCAATATGTTTTGCTGGGACTTGCAATTTTTTTGCCAATTTAACATTGATGAAATTATGTTTACCATTAGGATTGATAGAAACAATGATCTTCTCTTTCTGAATCAATCCATGAACCTGCAGTAAGGAGATACCCGTAGCAATTAACCCCTTATATGTCTCATTCTCCTTTTTTCTAGCCTGAGACCATTTTTCCAAAAGGACTTTTTCAAATTCTGCATCTGAAAGTTTGGTCAACTGCTTGCGGTCAAGTGAGTACCACCATTTGGCAGCCTCTTCTTGGAAATTAAACCACATTGAATCCTTCCAACGTGTCCCATATCTAAGCTTTATTCTCTGTATGAGTTCTTCAATAGTAGTACCATTATCATTCCCTGTAAAACATTCCTTGCTAGAAGCCATGAAGGTTTGAAAAAATTCACTTACTTGGCGAAAATTTGAAAATGTCACAGTTTCGTCAATATTGCTCAGAATCTCTATTATAACCTGTTTTTGGAAATGGAACAACCATTCTGCATCTGCCCATGTGATAGAAATCTTGATTCAGACACTGGAATTTGAGATATGCGCTGCTACTCTCCGCCGTCACCCAAAAGTTCTGAAAAAAGTGCTGATTTTAAATCAGCGATATCTCCCTCATCCGGACTCCAATTCGACTGATTGTTTTTTTGAAATTAGGTTTTTTTTCACAAAGATTCCAAATCTACAATTAGAGCTTGTAGATCTTACACCAGGACGTCTAGAGCTGCGCCGCAAACTCGCTGCCCTAAAAAATTAACTGCAACCCAACTGATTTTTAAATCAGCGATATCTCCTTCATCCGGACTCCGATTTGACCGATTTTTTTTTTAAATCGGCTATTTTTTCACAAAGAATACAGATCTGCAATCAAATTTTGCAGATCTTGAACTAAAACATACATATCTGATCTGCAAACTCGCCGCCCTTGAAATCCTGCAAAATGAAAAAAAACTTTCTCCACTTTTGTGCCCAAGAAAGTGCTCTGATACCACTTGTTGTAGATCTAACCCAAAAATATTATGATAACAGAAATAATCCAATAAATAACAATATCAAAATAGATAGAATGCTTCTCTTTATTAATATCAAACCCTTAAGGTAGGGCAACACCATACATTCACTCCTTAAGGAAGGAGAATACTCCACAAGCCATATGCTTGTTCATACAATAATACTTCTCTTCCTATCTCTCTATGTGGAGTCTCTAGCCTCTATATAGGCATAATACATACAATACCATGCATCATTACCATGGTTTCCTCATACCATCAACTAATACCATGGGCCCCTTACATTATTATTAACTACTTGTGGTCCCTTACATGACATGGGTTAACCACCTTATTTATTACTATGGCCCATCCCATTATTACATTATTACCTTGGGTACCTCCCTCGGTACCCCATATTACCCCCCTAGGTATATAACATAACTTGTTGCATAGAAAAGGAATGGTAAGAGGATTACCATTGATAGAGAAACCAGACAGCCTTTGTGAAGGTTGTATCTTGGGAAAACAACACAGAGAAAGTTTTCCATCAGGGAAAAGCATAAGGGAAAAATCACCCTTAGAGATTGTCCACTTAGACTTATGTGGACTGATGCAAACTCCATCATTTGTAGGCATCCAATATTTTCTAACATTCATAGATGATTTTACTAGAAAAACTTGGGTCTATTCCCTGAAGAACAAAAGTGAAGTGTTTGAAAAATTTCGCAATTTCAAAGCACTTGTAGAAAATCAAAATGGGTTGCGTATCAAAGTTCTAAGAACTGATAGAGGAGGTGAGTATATCTCCAAGGAATTTCTACATTTTTGTAGAGAAAATGGAATTCATAAGTAGTTTACCACTCTGCAACAAAATGGAGTTGCCGAAAGGAAGAATAGGACAATCATGGATATGGCGAAGAGTATGTTAAAGGCAAAGCATTTGCCAAATGATTATTGGGCTGAAGCTGTACACTGTGCAACGTACATTTTGAATAGATGCCCTACAAAAACAGTCATGAACAGAGTGCTGGAAGAAGCATGGAGTGGGAGAAAGCAAGGAGTCACCCACATGAAATTTTTTGGATGTGTGGCTTATGCACACATTCCAGATCATATAAGGAAGAAGTTGGATAGCAAAGGGGAGAAATGTGTTGTCATCGGGTACAGTGAGGAATCCAAAACTTATAGGTTGTATAACCCATCCACCAAGAAGTTTTTTGTGAGTAGAGATGTTCATTTCATTGAGGAGGAAGCTTGGGATGGAAGCATAGAGAACACAGTGAATGTTAAAAACTATTTGTCACATGATGAAGATGATGAGGAGATGGCTGAAATACATCCCCAAACAACAGCACCAACACAAGGACAGCAAGAGACACCCTTGAGGAGAAATGAAAGTGCTTCTCCAAGCACATCACAAGGAGGAAATTCAAGTGCTTCTTCAAGCACTTGTACACCAAATGAAAGAGGTAAGAATTTCAGAAATTTAAGTGACATTTATGAAAAAGAGACAACAAATGAAGGTATGAAATCTTTGTTTGCTTTATATTGTCATGTTGATGACCCTATTCATTTCGAAGAAGCAATTAAGGATAGGAAATGGCTAGAAGCTATGGATGAGGAAATCAATGCCATAGAAAGAAACAAGACATGGGATTTAGTTGAACTACCAAAAGGAAAATAAGTCATTGGAGTTAAAGGGGTCTACAAGACCAAGAGTAATGCTGAAGGAAAAATAGAAAGACACAAGGCAATACTTGTTGTCAAAGGATATAAGCAGCAGTATGGGAGAGACTATGAGGAAACTTTCGCACCGGTTGCTAGAATGGAAACCATGAGAGCAGTGATGTCCATAGTAGCACAAAACAAGTGGAAAGTTTACCAAATGGACGTGAAGTCAACATTTGTAAATGTAGTGTTAATGGAAGAGGTTTACATTAAACAACCTCTAGGCTATGAAAAGAAAGGCCAAGAGCACAAAGTGTGCAGATTGAAGAAAGCTCTTTATGGGCTGAAGCAAGCAGCAAGAGCGTGGTACAATAGGATATATTCCTATCTACTGAAAAATGGATTTGAAAAGTATGAGGGAGAACCCACCCTCTACATCAAAGAAAAGGATGGTAAAATACTAATTGTTGTGTTATATGTTGATGATGTTATTTTCATAGGTAATGATGAATATCTTATTGAAAATTTCAAAGCAGTCATGAAAGAGGAATTTGAAATGACTTACATGGGTTTGCTGAGATACTTCTTAGGGATAGAAGTAGAACAAAATGGAAATGGGATTTTTATCTCACAAGCGAAATATGTTAATGGTGTTGGAAAGATTTAATATTCATGAAAACAAGGCAGCAATCACTCCCACGGTGGTGGGATTAATACTCAGCAAAGAGGACAACAACAAGGATTTTGATGCTAGGTTGTACAAGAGCATAGTTGGCAACCTCATGTATTTGACTGCAACTAGGCCGGATATAATGCATGCTATTAGTTTAATTTTCAGATTCATGGAGAGGCCAAAAGAAGCACATTGGCAGGCAGCAAAAAGGATTCTGAGGTATGTTAAAGGTACTAAAAGGTTTGGCATTTTATATATTGCTTCAGAATGTTTAGATTTAATTGGATACACTGATAGTGATTGGGCTAGAAGTGTAGATGATCAGAAAAGAACATCCGGTTATATTTTTCACATGGGTTCAGGAGCTATTTCACGGGCTTCTAAAAAGCAGCCTATTGTAGCGTTGTCTACAACAGAGGCAGAATATGTGGTAGCTACTGCAGCAATGTGTCAAGCAGTTTGGATGAGAAGGATGTTAAAGAGTTTATGCCAAGAGCAAACAAAAGGGACTGCGATTTTTTGTGACAATAGCTTAGCTATTGCATTTTCCAAGAACTATGTGTTTCATAAGAGAATGAAACACATTGACACAAAGTTTCATTACATCAGAGAATTGGTAAACAATGGAGAAATTGTTTTAAAACATTGCAGGACTCAGGAGCAGGTTGCAGACATTATGACCAAGCCATTGGAACATAAAAGTTTTGAGTTTTTGAGGAAATGTCTGGGTATGACTGATAACCCAGTAGTTGAAATTAAAGGGGAGTGTTGAAGTATTAATTTCCACTGTTGCGTATTGTTTCCGAAAACAACCAGTCTTCCATCGCACCGCTTTTCATGAGCAAGTGGTTTTTCCTCTGGAGGTAGCAATTACACCCAGCAGCTGACACGTGGCTTGAGCTGATTTCCAAAACAACTTTTCATCGAAGCATAAAGTTCAACAGAAAAGGCCGTGTGATAGCCGTCCAATTGATAACAAGGTTTGAAGCCGTCGATTGGAACCAAAGTTAATCTACAGGCCTGCAGCAAATGAAATTGACGTGGAGTAAAGTTTTGTTTGACTGCCAACGTTTCAATAAAACATTTAATGAAGTTTAATGTGATTCGTAGTTTGTTGGTAAGAGTTTTAATTATAATGTTTTTATTTTTATTTTACGGGAGCTATGGCACAAGTAAAACAATGTATTGTTATGTTTTTAGTTTTTTAGTTGTTAGTTACATATGTAATAAGCGCGCATATGAAAAAAAAATTACACAACAGTGAAATTTTTTCTCCTTGTAATGCACAACAGTGCAAAGAAAGTTTTTTGGTTAATATGAAATGTAATACGCAGCAGCATATGTAAAAGAAATTTTCACACAGCAGTGAATGTGAGAGAAGTTTTTACACACAACAGTGTAAAAATATTTGCAGCAGAGATAGAGTAAAATTTTTCTGTGTGGAACTATAGTGTTCCTATGTAATCCCTCTAAGAGAGGAAAAAGCTTGTAATAGCAATTATTTTATTAATGAATGCAAAGTTTGTTTTTGTGTTTGAAAATCTCTGTCTGCCCAACAAACATATTTTAGCTTCCCTGTGTTAAGATCCTGTGTAAAAACAGAGCATCATTCTCTGTTCATTTTTGTTTGGAATTATCAGAAATTCCCAACAGGTATACTATATCGAGTCGTTCAAGCGGGATAGATAACATTCACAAGTTAGTCTACCATTACTATGGCTATACCGCATTGACTTGTTCAAACACAAGTCAGTCTGCCAACATTCAAAAAACTCGTTCAAGTGGAACGGATAAAAATCAAAGGCCCTCTCACGGGGTTGAATACAAAGGCCAAAAGCGGTGCCAAGAAGCCTCTCTCAACAATTTCTCCTGCACCGCATACGCTTACGTTAACGACGCTTCACAGAGGTGTGTAATGTGGTTCAGTGAATTACTAAATCTGTACGATATTTCCAACGAGATCTCTCTATTTCTGCGGTTAGATGCCGCTGATGTGCCTCATTCCATCAATTCCAACAAGAAGACCAAACTGGCAGGTGTGGTGGGCAGTGAGGTAGGAGGGCTTCTTGCTATTTTGGCCTTTGTGTCATTGTTTATCTGGTTTTGGAAGCGATCCATTTTTTTTTCCACAGAATATGTCCCATCGGGCTAACTTTATTTAGTTATAGAGCGCTGCAGAATGCAACCAAGAAATTTTCTGAGCGTCTGGGAGGTGGGGGTTTCGGCTCCGTGTTCAAATGGAATTTAGCAGATGGATCTTTCGTGGCAGTTAAGAAGTTGGAGAGTGTGAGCTAAGGAGAGAAGCAATTTTGCATGGAGTTGAGTACCATCGGAGTTGCCCAGCATGTGAATTTGGTTAGGCTGCTGAGGTTTTGTACAGAGGGCTCCCAAAGACGGTTGGTGTACGAATACATGCCTAATGGCTACCTCAGCTCCTTTCTATTCAAGAAATCCTCAAGAAATAATGGACAACACAAGTTGTTTCAGCATTGTAGTGGGAATTGCTTGGGAATTGTTTACCTGTGTTAGAAAAATAATTTTACGAGGGCAAAGGAGCTCAGGAATCGGTTGCGGCAAAGTAAGCAAGGTCAACTTCAGTTGCAGAAAGGTAAATCTTTGGTTGCGGGGAGGATATCGCAACCACATAAGGACTTCAATTAAAACACAGAGTTCATTCACAACCATAACACAACTGACCACACTTTATATTATAACACAACTGACCACACTTTATATTATATGTCAAAACATAAAGGAATTACATTCACGTGATCAATGGAGGTTGCAGCTCCAAGTGAAAAACACAACAAACTTACTTGATTTACGCATTACTGGGTTGCAGAGTAAACTTCTGTAAAACTCCGTAAAATTGGTTTTCACGTGCCCACCAATATTTTCTCCATGATTTTCTCCTCACTACCTCATAGATTCTCACTCCTTAACCTGCCCAACATGTCCAACATTACAAATGACTTTTATTTGCATATTTATCTTAACATATGAATTTGACATTAATTACATGACAAAGAAAATATTTAATAAGAAACATGGGCAATTTTACATGGTAAATGATTTTCTGAACTTGCAGGTGTTGTGGAGTGTGGGAAAAAGTCGCGGAATGAATGTTTGCCCATAATTATTTATTAAACTTCATTAAATTCTTTAACTTCTGTGATGTGTTGCGGAATGGTCTGCTCTGAACTTTTGTTCTACTTCTATCCTTTTGCCTGCAAACAAAATCACAACCGTGCAGTGGTTGGCTGGGCAAGCATGGTGTTTGTCAATGTGTTAAGGCAGTGGTTGGGATTATTATTTCCAACACTCCCCCTTAATTACAACTACCGCCATTGACAATTCCCTTACAATCTCTGAGATAAACAAAACTTTCACATGCCAATGGCTTTGTGAAAATATCAGCAAACTCTTCCTGTGACCTGCAATGCTGCAACACATTTTCATCATTGTTAATCGACTCTCTGATAAAACGATATTTAGCATCAATATGCTTGGTCCTCTTGTGAAAGACCAAATTCTTTGACAATGCAATTGTGGATGTGTTATCATAGAAAATAGTTGTCGCTCCCTCTTGGTCGTAGCAGAGATCCCTCAACATCCTTCTCATCCAAACTACCTGACACACTGTTGTTGTTGTGGCGACATATTCAGCTTTTGTTGTTGATAGTGGTACTATTGGTTGCTTCTTGGAGGCCCATGAAATGGCTCTAGAACCCAAATGAAAAACATAACCCGATGTGCTCTTTCTGTCATCGACACTTCCTGGCTAATCACTGTCGGTGTAACCAACCAACCTAAAATCATCTATTGCAGTGTACAAAATGCCATATTGTTTTGTCCCATTGACATACCTTGTAATCATTTTCGCTGCTTTCCAATGTGTTTCCTTGGGTGTCTCCATGAACCTCAACACCAAGCTTACTGCATACATTATATCTGGCCTAGTGGCGGTCAAATACATCAAGCTGCCTATCATACTCTTGTGTAATGTCGGATTGACATTACTGTTGCAATCTTCTTTGCTCAACTTCAACCTCATGACAGTTGGAGTTGGTGCAGGCTTGCTGTTCTGCATTTTAAACCTCTCCAAAATGTCTGCTACATACTTTGCTTGAGAAATAAAAATGCCATATTTTGTTTGCTTCACTTCTATGCCCAAAAAATATCTTAACAACCCCAAGTTAGTCATTTCAAATTCATTCTTCATGACTTGTTTGAAATCAGCGATGAATAAATCATCACTCCCTGTAAAAATTAGATTATCTACATATAAGACAACAATGAGAATCTTACCATCACTCTCTTTGATGTAGAAGGTAGGCTCATCGTCACCTTTGTCGAAACCATTGTCCAACAAGTAGGCATCTATCCTGCTGTACCATGCACGCAGTGCTTGCGTCAGCCCATAAAGAGCTTTCCTCAACCGATACACTTTGTCTTCCTAACCTTCTACCATATAACCAGGTGGTTGTGCAACATACACTTCCTCTCTCAGCACTCCATTCAAGAACGTTGAATTTACATCCATTTGATACACTTTCCATTTATGTTGCGTGGCAATTGCCACAACTGTATGCAAAGTCTCCACCCTCGCGACTGGTGTGAACATCTCCTCATAATCTCTTCCATGTTGCTGCTTGTATCCTTTAACAACTAGCCTTGCTTTGTGCCTTTCAATCTTCCCATCGACATTTCTCTTGGTGTTATAGACCCACTTCACTCCAATGGTTTCTTTTCCTTGCGGAAGGTTCACTAACTCCCATGTGTCATTCCTTTCTATTTCTTCTATTTCATCCTCCATTGTCGCAACCCATTGTTTTCTCTTTGACCACATCTTCAAAATGGATTGGGTCATCTACATGACAAAACAAAGAAAATAATGAATTCAAACCAGCATTGCTATCTACTTCATCTTGCTCATAAATTTCATTTAAATTTTTAAATTTTGTTCTTATGCTTTTTGAAGATGGGTTTGACATGTCACTTGGTGTTGCACTTTGCGGCGTTCTTGGAGAAGCACTTGCTTGAATGCATGACACTGTCCTATTATTTGTTGATGGTGTTGCTTGCTGCCTGCTTTGTTGCGCTTGAATAGGTGTAGAGGGAGTCACTGTTCAGAAATTACTTGACATTGACTGTCTTCTCTAAACTTCCATCCCATGATTTCTCTTCTATGAACTGCACATCTCTGTTGATTATGACCTTCTTAGTTGATGGATTGTAGAGCTTTTATTCTTTGGATTCATAACTGTATCCAACAAATATACATTTCTCCCCCTTTCTGTCCAACTTCTTCCTCAACTCATTCGGGACATGTGCATAAGCCACACATCCAAAAACTCTCATGTGAGTGATATTATGCTTTCTTCCACTCCTTGCCTCTTCAGGAACCACATTCTAAACACTATTGGTTGGACATATATTCAAGATATATGATGCACAAACGACAACTTCAACCCAATATTCATTTGGCAAATGATTTGCCTTCAACATACTCCTTTCCATCTCCATAATTGTCCTATTCTTCCTTTCTGCCACACCATTTTGTTGAGGTGTATACCTTGTTGTAAATTGCTTGTGAATTCCATGCTCCCTGCAAATTCGAAGGAAGTCATTTGAGATGTATTTTCCACCTCTGTCAGTCTTGAGGACTTTGATGTAGTATCCACTTTGCTTCTCAACAAAAGCCTTTGGCGAAAGCACTCAAACACTTCAATTTTCTGTTTTAGGAGATAGACCCATGTCTTCCTTGTGTAGTCATCTATGAATGTTAATACATAGTGATTGGCACCAAATGATGGTGTCTCCATTGGTCCACATAAATTTGAGTGGACAATCTGCAAAGGTTCCTTCACCCTTACTGACTTTCCTGCTAGAAATGTCTCTCTATTTTGCTTTCCCAAGATGAATCCTTCACATAAGCTGTCTAGTTTTTCTATGAGTGGTAATCCCTTCACCATGCCTTTCCTATGCAAAAAATTCAAACCTCCAAAGTTGATATGTCCAAATATCAAATGCCATAACCAATTTTCATCTTTGACCTCTGCTTGATAGTTCACTTGTGTGACAGATGCCTCTTTTCTTCCATCCTCTTGTGAGTTCATTGAGAGTTGTGCTTGTGCACCTTCTTTTTGCAAATATGATCTTAATTTTAGGGGAAACATTCTATTGTTAGTCATATGAGCCTTTGCAATCAACTATTTGCTTGGAGGCCTGTCCAAAATTATGCATACATCATTCTTGAAAAAAACATTGTAGCCCTTTTGCATGAGCTGTCCAATGCTTATGAGGTTATGTTTCAGACCAGGGACAAAGTAAAAATATGAGATGTACTTCTTCTCCCCCTTCTTTATTAGGATATTAATTCTACCTTTTCCCATGACAAAGACTTTGCTATCAATCCCTAATGTCACTTCAGATTTCACACTTTCATCTAGATTGGAAAACATTTCTATGTTCCTTGACATGTGGTTGTTACACCTTGAATCTAGATAACATATATCACTTTGTTTTTCTTGTGCTACATTAGAATCTAAAAACATGTTATCATGGCTATGATTTTCTTTTGTGAAATTTACACTTGGTTTGTTACTAATGTCATATTGCTTTTTTCTACATTCATTTGCATAATGACCATACTTCTTACAATAATGACATTGGACTTGAGATTTATCATACCTCTGACCTTGTGCTTGATTTTGGCTTGGGCCTTGACTTGGATTTTGATTTTTGCCTCTTCCACTTGAGTTTGAAGGGTTGCTTCTTCCACCTCTGTGTGGGCTTCTTCCTCTTCCTTGAGCATACTATATACCTCTCCCTCTACTTTGACCAAAGGAAACTTGTGTCTTGAAGGCATGCTCCAATGAGGAGCTTGTTTCTCTATTCAGTCTATGTTCATGAGAAATCAGTGATGCATGAAGCTCATCCACTGAGAACTGTGAGAGATCTTTTGTCTCTTCTATGGCAACAACAATGACATCAAACCTTGCTGGAAAACTTCCCAAAAATTTCTCAACTATTCTCTTTTCTTCAAGTGTCTCACCATGAGACCTGATTTGAGTAACCAACCCAATTACATGTGTAAAAATTGAGTCTACATTCGCAGACTCTTTCATACAAAGGTTTTAAAAAGCTCTTCTCAACATTTGTAGTTTTGATGTCTTGACTTTTGCCATTCCTTGGTAGGCTGTCTCGAGGGTGTCCCATGCTTGCTTGGAATTCGTTGCTACTAAAAACCTTGGGAAAATACTTACATGAACTACTTGGAAAATATAGAACAAGGTTTTTGAATCCTTCTTCCTGTTGTCCCTTAAAAAATCTCTTTCTGCTTGAGACAAGGCTTTGTATGCTGCTACATCTGCTAGTTCTTGAAAACCATTCTCCACCAAATCCCAAATGTCTTGAGAAGAAAACAGGGCCTTCATTGTAATAGCCCAATAATCATAATATTTTCTATTAAACTGAGGTATCTGAGGATTATTCAAGCTTGTGCTTGATGTTTCCATTTTTGAGTGTGAAAAAAAATCTATCTGCTGGTAAATTTGCTCCAAAGGAAAAAACAATCGGCCCTCAAAACAATTTTCAATTGCTAGTAAAAATACTTGTTTTACACTAACAATATTTAACCTGCTCTGATACCATGTTAGAAAAATAATTTTACAAGGGCAAAGGAGCTCAGAAATCGGTTGCGACAAAGTAAGCAAGGTCAACTTCAGTTGCAGAAAGGTAAATCTTTGGTTGTGGCGAGGATATCGCAACCACACAAGGACTTTAATTAAAACACTAAGTTCACTCACGACAAAACAGAGTAAAATAAAACATGTTGTGTAAATTTACTTGCGTAAGATTAAAACCATAATGCAATTGACCAAACTTTATATTATATGTCAAAACATAAAGGAATTATATTCGCGTGATAAATGGAGGCTGCAGCTCCAAGTGAAAAACAAAACAAACCTACTACGATTTACGCATTACTGGGTTGCGGAGTAAACTTCTGTAAAACTCTGTAAAATTGGTTTTCACGTGCCCACCAATATTTCCTCCATGATTTTCTCCTCACTACCTCACAAACTCTCGCTCCCGAACTTGCCCAACATGCCCAACATTACAAATGACTTTTACTTGCATATTTATCTTAACATATGAATTTGACATTAATTACATGACAGAGAAAATATTTAATAAGAAACATAGGCAATTTTACATAGTAAATGATTTTCTGAACTTGCAGGTGTTGTGGAGTGTGGGCAACAGCCACAGAATGAATGTTTGCCCATACTTATTTATTAAACTTCATTAAATTATTTAACTTCTATGATGTGTTGCAGAATGGTCCGCTCTGAACTTCTGTTTTGACTTCTATCCTTTTGCCCGCAAACAAAATCACAACCCTGCAGTGGTTGATTGGGCAAGCATGGTGTTTGTTAGTGTGTTAAGGTGGTGGTTGGGATTATTATTTCCAACAACCTACATGAGAGGTGAAAGAACCGCATTATTCACTGCGACATCAAGCCAGAAAATATCCTACTGGACTCCAATTTTTTCCTGAAGGTGGCCAATTTTGTAATGGCAAAGCTCTTGGGCAGAGAATATAGTAAGTTCTTGACAACCATGAGAGGAACGAGAGGGTACTTGGCCCCCGAGTGGCTCTTAGGTTTGTCGATCACTCTGAAGGCCGACATCTACAGCTTTGGCATAACATTGCTTGAAATAATTGAAGGGCAAAGAAACATGGACAAGGTCTCTGAATCCTCTAAACTGTTCTTTGCAGCTTGGGCTGCAACTCAGATCAGTAGAGGAAATGCCATGGAGGTGTTGGACAAGGAATCGTTGAACGATGCAGAAGCAGAACAAGTGGAGAGGGTTGTCATAGTGGCAGGATGGTGCATTTAGGACATCGAAGACATTCCCCACTCTCTCGATACATGTGATGACAGTCCAATTATTTTCTTTTGGGATACAACTACTTTTGCATGTGCGCCCCATGACACTGGTGCTCCCTCCACTACAATGTAGCATTTGCTCAAAAATATTTTTTACACAAACATGCGTCTCTTTGTTAAAATAAGTTATTTATTTGGGTAGGAGTTGGTCAAAATTAGAAAGTTAGTTAAGTTAATTGAGTGTTGAGTTAAGTGATAGACGAATTTAGTGTGTGGTTGCATGTCAAGGTATTTTAAGCGAATAGCTAGTTGGAAACATATAAATATCTTTCACTCAGTTAATTGTAATCGTCAAGTTTTGTGTGATTAACAGAAAAGCCACAGCTCCCGTGTTTTTTGTGTGAAATTTGTGCTTTGGCTCCTTTTTCTTTCCAACAAATTGGTATCAAAGTGAGGTTACAAAAATCCAGAGTAATCAGATCAGCAGTAATCTGTGAGAAAGAAGAGAGAAATAATTTATGTTCCTCTTGATTGAGTTATAACACACCTTACAATGGTATTCAATGTGTTATAACGCTCATAGGCTTAGCAAAGAATAGCTTAGAAGACTAAAAAAGAATAGCTTATAAGACTAATGTAGGAATTCACCATCATGAAGAGCATTAGCACACAACTGTAGAAAACTACGCAATGCATTAGTGTGAAAAGTTTGTTAAGTTTTCAAAAGGAGTCATGTAGGGTGGTTTTTTGAATTTTTGACAACCTTTTTTGAAAAAAGATTGATTTTTTGAAATATTTATAAAAGCGCCTTCAAAATAAAAGGTCTTTTTAATATATTAGAGTTTTCAAAAAGTGGTTTTTGAAAAGGTTTTTGAAGTATTGGAAAAAGTTTTTAATATAGTTTTTTTTAAAGGTTTTTGAAAAGGGCTTATAAAGTTTTTTAGAAAAAGAGGGATTTATTATTTTGAAGAGAAATTTTGAAGAAAGATGGCTTTCTCAAATTTTTAGCCTTAGTTTTAACCATTTACAGAGAAAGATTATGATGTGTGGGCTATTAAGATGGCAACCACGTTGTAGGCTCATGATGTTTGGGATTATGTCCAGTTTGGGTTTTCAGAACCTAAGGATGAAGTAGAAGAATGAGTTCTCACTAATGCAGAGAAGGAACTATGGAAGAAAGGTAAAAAGAAGAATGCACAAGAATTGCAACTTATCCGGCAGGGAGTAGACCGAGTAGTGTTCCAAAAGATTATGATCACGTATTTAGCAAATGAAGCATGGGACACCTTGGCGAAAAACTATAAAGGTTTGGCCAAAGTTAATATTGTTAAGTTGCAGAATACTAGGAGAGGTTTTGAAAGTCTGCTGATGAAGGAGACAAAGGACATCGATTCTTTCATGAATCGGGTCATGATTGTCATAAATGAGTTAAAAAAATTTGGTGAGGAAATTAAAGATCAAACAGTGGTTGAGAAGGTCCTTAGATATTTGTCTACCAAATTTGATGTTGTGGTAGAAGCCATAGAAGAAGTCAAGGATTTGACATCGCTGACAGTTGATGAGTTGATGGAATCACTTCTATCACATGAGGCAAGGATAGACAGAAATAAGGATTCCACTTTAGAGGTCGCTTTCAAAATTCAGGTTTATATTTCAAGAGATAGAGGTCTAGGCAGAAGTAGATCGAGAGGCAGAGGAAGAGGCAAAGGAAATGGTGGTCAAAGAGATGGCTGAGAAGAGCATGAACATGAAAGTGGAAGCAACTGCAGAAGCGTCAACAATAATTAAAGAGTTGAAAAATAAAAGGTGATATTTTATTATTGCAATAAATTTGGTCACTATGCTTGTGATTGCAGGAAGAGGATAGTTAATCAAGGGAACTAGAGAGCTAATATCACTACAGAGAGCACTAACTCCATGTTCATAGCTTGCCATACCATGCATGAACCTTTTGATAATGTGTAGCTATTAGATAGTGGTTTCCATAAACACATGACAAGAAATAAGAATTTGGTTGCAAATTTGGATCAATTTGTGAAGACAGAGGTAAACTTGGGGACTAACAAGACTGTGGATGTAGATGGTAAAGGAGTGGTCAACATTCTGACCAAGCAGGGGGAGCCGGAGACAATCTCAGAGGTATATTATGTTCCTAATCTCAAACATAATTTAATAAGTGTTAGTAAGTTGACACAAAAAGGCTACAGAGTTATCTTTCAAGGACAAGAGTATGTTATATATGAAAAGCCTCCAAGCAAGCACCTGATAGAAAAAGTGAAGATGACAAGGAATAGACTCTTTCCTCTAGTAATGAATTACAATGATCAGGTCAGTTCTTTTATAGTTGCATGTTCAAATGATTATTGGTTATGGCACTTTCAGTTTGGAGATTTGCATTTTTCTGGTTTAATATTGTTGCAGAAGAAACAAATGGTCAGAGGATTACCTCCCATCAAAGAATGTCCTTGTACCTGTGAGTGTTTCATCTTGGGAAAGCAACACCGTGAAATTTTTCCAAAGGGAATTTCATACAGAACAAAAAAAACCTCTTGAGATAGTGCATACAGACTTGTGTGGACCTATGAGGACATAGTCAATTGGTGGAAGTTGTTCCTTACTTTCATTGATGACTATAGCAGAAAGACTTGGGTTTACTTCTTGAAGTAGAAGTCTAAAACTTTTGCAAATTTCAAGGAATTCAAAACCTTAGCAGAGAACCAAAGTGGTCGACAAATCAAGGTATTGAGGTCATATCATGATGGATAATATGATTCAAAGGCATTACATGATCACTGCAAAAAACATGGCATCATAAGAAAATTTACAACCAAGTACACACCGTATCAGGATGGTGTAGCACAAAAAAAGAACAGGACAATTATGAACATGGCAAGAAGAATGTTGAAAGGAAGAAACTTGTATAATGAGTATTGGGTAGAGGTAGTTGCATGTGTTGTTTATGTGATAAATAGACCCCCTACAAAGAGTGTGGTGAATAAAGTACCAGAAGAAGCATGGTCAAGTATATCTTGCAGTGTATCTCATCTCAAAGTGTTTGGATGTGTAACTTAGGTACATGTTCCTAAGGAACAAAGAGGGAAATTCGATGATAAAAGTGAAAATTCATATTTAGTGGTTATAGTTAGCAATCAAGAGCTTACAAATTATATAACCCTATCACCAAGAAGACCATAATTAGTAGAGATGTTGTGTTCATAGAACAAGAGTCATGGAATGGGACTATAGACAAAATAGTTGATGCACAAGCACCATTGATGGTAGAGGATGATGTAGTAGAAAATGAGAAACAAGGATCAAAAAAGCAAACACCAAACAGAGTCACACCAGCGAGGACTCCAAGATTTTATGAGAAACATGGATCTTCAAGTAGAGCAACTGATCAAGATTCTCCTAATAGTCAATTAGGTGATGGATCAAGCAATGGTAAGAGAAAGATGAGAAGTCTAAAAGATATTTATGATGATTTGGATGTTTGTTCAAATTTTGCATTGTTGTCATTCCAACCTTCTTCTTTTGAAGAAGCTATCAGAGATGAAAATTGGTTGCAAGCCATGGATTAAGACATTGAAGCTATTGAAAATAATGATACATGCGATTTGGTTGGTTTGCCAAAGGACAAAAATCTTATTGGTGTGAAATGGGTGTACAAGACAAAGTTGAATGAGAAAGGTGAAATTGATAGGTTTAAAGCAAGACTTGTAGCAGAAGGATTCTCGCAGCAATCAGGAATAGATTTTGGAGAAATGTTTTCTCTGGTAGGCAGATTGGATACTGTAAGAGCAATTCTAGCCATAACAGTTCAGAACAAATGGAAAGTATATCATATGGATGTGAAATCATCCTTCTTGAATGGAATTTTATAAGAAGAAATGTATGTGTAGTAGCCTCCATGATATGAAGTTGAAGGTAAAGAAGATAAATTTTACAGCCTTATAGGGTGAAGAAAGTGCTCTATGGATTGAAGCAAGTGCCTAGAGCTTGGTATAAAAAAACCGACAACTACATGAATAAGAATGGATTTTTTAGAAGCAACATTGAGCCTACATTGTACACAAAGGTAAATGAACATAGACAAATGTTGATTGTTTGCTTATATGTTGATGACATGATTTTTACAGGTGATCTTGAGTTAGGTGAATTTAAAGCATCCATGATGAAAGAATTTGAGATGACAAATCTTGGTCTCATGAAATATTTTCTTAGCATAGAAGTTGAGCATTCTGAAAAAGGAATTTTTATTTTCCAAAATAAATATGCTAGAGATTTGCTGAAAATATTTAGGATGGAAAATTGCAAACTTTTCCCTACACCAATTGCAACAAGTACAAAGTTAAGCAAGGATGATGAAGGATCATATGTCAATCCAACTTTATTCAAAATATTGGTTGGGAAACCTCATGTATCTCACACCTACAAGACTAGATATTATGCAAGGAGTGAGTATGATTTCCATATTTATGGAGACTCCAAAAGACACACATTGGATTGCATGGAAAAGAATTTTGAGATACATAGCATGAACTAGAGATTGTGGCATAATGTATGTAAGTATAGAGAGGAAGGATTTGATTGGATACATAGATAATGATTTTGTAGGCAGTTTGGATGATAGGAAGAGCATGTCTGGTTATGTGTTCCATCTTGGTTAAGGTGTGATAGTATGAGGATCTAAGAAGAATAATATTGTGACACTTTCGTCAACAAAAGCAGAATATGTAGCAGCAACATCAACAACATGTCAAGCAGTATGGTTAAGAAGAGTATTTGATGGAATCAAGCACAAACAACAAGGATCAACAACAATATATTGTGACAACACCTCATCGATTGCAGTATCTAATAATAGTATGTTTCATCAGAAGAGAAAGCATATTGATATTAGATATCAATTTATTAGAGAACTTGTGAGCAATGGGGAAGTTCACTTGAAGCCTTGTAAATCAAGTGATCAATTGGCTAATATATTTACTAAGCCATTAACAAGAGATGTGTTTTAGTTTCAAAAAATAAGCTTGGGTGTTGTAAGCTAAGCCGAGACATAGACTAGCATGCATGTTCGAGTTGTCATGACCATCTCTTAGTTTAGTAGTTGTAATTAAGGGGGGTGTTAAAATAAGCTAATTACTCCTGCATGAAGAGTTGTCTAAAATTAGAGAGTCATTTAATTGAGTGTTGAGTCAAGTCGAGTTAAGTGATAGATGAATTTAGTGTGTGGTTGCATGTCAATGTATTTTAGGCGAGTCGCTAGTTGCAAACATATAAATATGCCTCACCAGGATCATTGTAATCATGAAGTTTTGTGTGATCAATAGAAGAGGCACAACTCGTGTGTTTTGTGAGTGAAATTTCTGTTTTGTCTCCTCTACCTTTCCAACATCCCTTAACTTTGATATTATCTTTTGTGGAATTTGAGGTTTCTTCAGGGCAGATCTTGCAATTTTGCTTTTTCTACGTTGCAATACATATCCAAAAATATTGTACAAAATTCATATACAAAGTAATAAATAAACAAATTTGAATGAAGATGCAGTTTCTTCATTGTTTCATGAAATTGTTTATTATATAATTATATATTCCACCATATTATGGCGATCATATCATCGCCAGCATGTATGATGGCGAAAATTAGAAAAAACCGCCAGAGAAATGGAAGCTGCTTGAAATGTTGTCAAGCCGCAATGTATTTAAATATGACCTTAACAACTTCATATTTCCCTTCAAATTTTCTTTTCATGTGCTCCATTTAAATTTTTAGGAAGGAAGTGACATGTTTTTATCATTATGAGTTTTAATATACATTATGTATAATATATATATAATAATATAATATTATATTGAATAAGAAACATAATATTATAGAATTATATATTATATATATAGTATATAATTATTTTTTATTTATTAATATGAGGTCAGTTGTGAAATTTTAAAGAGAATGGATTTTTTTATATTTAGAAAGGTTAATAATTAAAGTTTTAGCTTGAAAGTGGAGTTTTGTTTCTTGGGGCGTGAATTTTATTATGGAGACAACTACATTAATTGACATGGAGAAATTAACTGGAGCTAATTTTACCCTATGGAAATCACATATGGAGGATATACTGATTTTAAAGGATCAACATTTTCCTATTGAGGCTATGACAAAGAAACCCTCATCGATGACAAATGAAAAATGGAATAAGCTAGATAGGAAGGTGATTATGACAATCTGCCAATATCTAGTAAAGAATGTGTATTTCAATGTGTCCAAAGAAAAAATGGCAAAAGGATTATAGAAGAAGCTTCATGATTTATATGAGAAGAACATGGCATCAAACAAAGTGTTCTTGATGAATAAGTTTTATAATCTCAAGATGAAGGAGGGTGGTTTAGTTGTCAAGCACTTGAATGAATTCAATATTATTACTAATCATCTTTCCTCTATTAAAATAATTCTAGATGATGAACTTAGAACTATATTGTTAATGTGTTATATGCCAGACAGCTAGGAAAATTTAATTGTAGCTATGAGCACTTCAACACCAGTAGAGACCTTGAAGTTTGATGATATCAACAACAGCTTAATAATGAGCTGCAATGCAAGAAATTATGGAAAACTAGGGAGGAGAAGCTCTAACTATAGCTGATTATGGTTGGAGAGTTAATTGAGGCAGACAAGGGAATTCCAGATCAAGAGGTCGATCAAAATAGAGGAGGGGTAGAATCATTTGCAATCATTGTGGCAAACCCAGGCACATGAAGAAAGATTGTCGAGTCCGGAGGAAAGGACAAAAGGATCAAAGATTGACCAGTACAAACCACAAGTCATCCATCATAAATGAAGGTGAGACTATTGTTGCAGTAATAGATGGTGATGTATTATTTATTGTTTCAATATAATATGCATGTTTAAATACATCTAGTAGTAGATTTGATTGGATCTTTGACTTCTAGGGCATCTCACCATGTAACCCCTTGCAAATATAGTTTTGTTGCATATACTCCTGGTGATTATGGTAGAGTGCATTTGGCGAACAATCACTTTTGAAGTATTGTTGGAGTGGGAGATTTCCAGATCAAGATGAAGGATGTAAAAGATATATTGTTGAAACATGTCAGATATGTACCAAAAATGCACATGGGTTTGGTCTCTATGGGACGACTGGATGATGAAGGCTATTACACAATATTTGGAAAAGAAGGTTGGAAAATTAGCAAAGGAACATTGGTCGTAGCTAGAGGACCCAAGACAGGAACATTATATATATTGAAGGAAATGATTGGAAAATTATATTTGGTTTCTATTGCAAAAGAAGGAAATTCAGCAGATCTGTGGCATAAGCGCTTGGGTCACATGAGTGAGAAGGCCTTAAAAATCCTTGTTGGTAAAAATCTACCGCCATGATTAAAATCCTATAATCTTGATATTTGTGAGCATTGTATATATGATAGACAAAGAAGGGTTTCATTCCTTAGAGGTGGCCATGACAAAAATAAAAATTTGCTAGAATTGATACACTCATATGTATTTGGACATGTTAACATTTAGTCATTTGGAGGAGCATCATATTTTGTAACATTTATAGATGATGCATCTAGGAAAGTTTGGGCCTACCCTATGAAAAGTGAAAGTGAAGTTTTTGGAATATTTCAAAATTTTCATGTTGCTGTTGAAAGAGAGACTAACAAATTTCTCAATTGTCTAAGAACAGATCATGGTGGAGAATATTGCTCAAATTCATTCAAGAAATATTATAATAAGTTTGGCATAAAGCATGAGAAGACTATCCCTAGTACTCCTCAACAGAATGGTATTGTAGAAATGATAAATCACACCATCATGGAGAAAGTGAGGAGTATGTTGTCAAATTCTGGTTTGGAAAAGCATTTTTTAGTAGTAGTAAGGACAGATTTCTAACTTATAAATCGATCTCATACTACATCCTTGGATGGTGGAATTCCTGCATAACGTGTATTTGAGATTCTAGATAGAATGTATCTTTTCCAACTTCAACTACCCCCCTTCCAAAATAGATCATATAAAATCATACCTAAGTTGTATATGCTTAGTACTAGAACAAAAGGTTGATTTTTTTATAAGATGAATGGCACTTTCACTATCACTATACATCGGTTATTCTCTAGATATTCTATAGATGCTAGTAAAGAGATTATTCGGTTACCTCTCACTATCAATATACACCTTGTTATTATGTAACCAAATAATATCTTTACTAGCATATGTAGCAACAACATACTCCGGCTTTATTGTTGAAAGTGCAACAACCCTTTGCAATTTTGAAATCCAACTTGGTGTTGTTCCACCTACAATAAAAACATACCTTGTGGTGCTCCTCTCGCTATTTATATCACCTTCCATATTTGTATCCCTATAGAATAGAGTTTGAACCTCCAAAGTATAATTCTTGAGTATTAGTACCTCTCAAATGCTTAAGAATTCATTTTAGTTCCTTCCAATGTAGTTTACCTGGATTATTCATATACATTTTCAAACCTCCCACTACATGTGCAATATCTAACTTTGTGCACACCATCACATACATCAAGTTACCAACCACTGATTAATATGGAAACTTGGACATGTATTCCATCTCCTCTTGTGTCTTGGGACACATCTCCTTTGTCAATTTGAAATTGCTAACCAAATTTGTACTCATCATCCTTGCATCTTTCTATTTTAATATTTCCAACACCTTTTCTATGTGCTCACTCTATGACAATGTTAATTTATGATTTTTCCTATCTCTTATTATTCTCATATCGAGGATTTAGTTTGCAGCACCAAAATGGTTCATATTAACTAAACACTTCACAAGAAATACCATGTTGGAAGTTGAGGTTTTTCCATATAGTTTAGCCAATGTTATCACCAATGCCTCTATTATCTTATCTTTCAAAATGTTGAAAGTCAATGATGGGGCGAATCATGCCATATTGTTCCCAATCCAGTTTTGTCAAAAAAATATGATTCTTTGTCTTTCATAGTAGTTGGCCTTTTTTCCATTCCAATAATGGTAGAAAAATGTTTGTTTGTTTTTGTTTTGTTTTGTTTTTGTTTTGTATTGTTTTTTTGTTTTTCTTGTTTTTGTTTGTTTGTTTTTTTTTTTTTCCTCAAATATATAATCTTCCATTTACATCTTGCATAGTTGGTAATTTTGGTTGTTAAAATTATCATCCCACTCAAGCCCTTCTTTCCTATGACTTTTATCATCCAAATGAACCTTTGACACTGATACAAAATTTTAGGAATAAAATCATAGAGCAATAATATCAAAATGAATAGGAAGATAAAACATAGAATGAAAAAATACAAAGGAGACACCAACATATGTAATTCAATCAATTTGGGCTACGTCCATAGAGAAATATCTAGCATTTTTTTATTCCATCTAGCAAAATTAAGGGATTACAACCTATAACAAATCTACTATAACCTCCTATTCTCTCTCTCTTAGTCTCCTCTATCTCAATTACAATGTTATCTCAATATATAGAATCATAATACATTTCCTTCATAAAAAGAGGGTTTCCTTCCAAGGGAAAAAGAAAACCCTAATATACCATCTACCATCAAATATGTGGCCTAATGATGAATAATCCAGATTGACTATGAAATTACAATATTTTATAAGTTATTTTTTCCAAAAAATTATCTTCATAGGCATTGCACCCAAACCCCCACTATGGGGGCTCCAAATATTTTTTTCCACCCCCCCTTGAACCCCTTGGCAATAATAGTAGGGGGGAAATCCCCCCTACATCCCCTGTCAGGTATTGGGGTACAAATACGGTTAAAAACAAGACTTATAAATTAGGAATAATTAGGCTCCAAAACTAATGCTTTTGTCCTTGATGATGGGTGCAATTTCCATTCGAAATCTTGGACGTTTCTACACACACACAATTTATCTCTAGAAATAAATATGTATGATGAATAACTATGGAAACATATAGTTGCTCAAAATCATGATAAACATGAATACTAGAAATCATTCTTGTTGGTGATTTGTATCTCCCAAACATTAAGAATGTTTTTGAAGATGGCTAAGCATATCTTCAATTTGTACTTACCCTCAACCAATGTTGGGGTGGATACTTTACATGGTGGTTTTCATCGTATTCCTCCTAAAAAGTGCAAAGGAAGTTATTGTCTTGATTGATAAATTCTAGGTTTACGATAAATTCTCTTGCAAAATGATAAGGGATATATAAATTGATTTCAAATTTAAGAGGGAACTTGTTTATTTATTTATTAGGAATTTTATAACAAAATTTATGATATATTTTGATCCATTCTAAAAAGACCCACATCACCAAATCAAATGAAAAAAAAAGGAAAAATAAAATAAAACTTGATTTCACATGTGACAAACTAAAATAACATGATTAAATTTCCATATAAAAAAACCACACAATGTTCAAATGATGACTCCCCACAGAGGGTGCAAAGAAGGGGTGCCTCATCCAAAATCAAGATGAGATCCATAACAAATAAAAATGAAAGTGAGCTACCCTCCACTTGATAACCCACACGTAAACATATATGCCACATTAAAAGAGGAAAGAGAGGGAACTTGAAGGAGTTTGCAATCCATCATATTGGGATCGTGTGAAGATTGGGGAAGGTAAATTCAACTTAGTTTTTAACTATGGAGGAATTTTGTGAATCAAGTGAATTATGCTGAGAGGTGGTGAGATGGGGATCAATTGGTAAATATTTAATGCCTTCACATGTATATATTTAGTCAGCCATGGAGAGCAAGCAACAAAGTTGGAGTTTCTAGATTGCCAAAATTAATTCGTTGAACTATTGAGGCTTAGGGATCTAATTTGTATCCTTGGTGAAGGATTCTTTAGGAGAAACTCTCAAGATCCATAGCCATCATGCAAATCCTCCAACAATTGCAGGTTTTGGCCTTTAGTCATTCCAATTTAGTGGCTCCTCTGAGCTTCCAAATTTAGTTGGCACTCTGCTAACTTTAGCCAAGGGGCCCAGTTGACCAAAACTTTGACTAGCCATAACTTTTTTATACAATGCCAGATTGAGTTGTCATTTACACCGTTGGAAATATTGTGACGAGCTCTTCGATCTAACCCTAATTTCATGGTGATCCAAGAACTTTTATTTTTGAGCCTTTCCTGAGCCTTTTTAATCACTAAGTGTTTCGGGAGCCACTTGGATCATTCCTCCCCACTGAGGAGCTTTTGGTCCTCCAAAATAATGAACATAATATGAAATATGTTATGTTCCCTTGTCTACACAACAAGTTCCTTGACATGCCACAGTTCCTTCTCCTTCACCTTTGTTCTTCAGAGACATAAGTGATGAGCTAACACCTGCATCCTCTGCAAACCTATCATACAATATTTGTAAACTACATGTTTAATTACATGACCAATCATGACCAAAGCATCCCCATACTTACCAAGAGTTTATACGACACACTCTTTGGTCAAGTGTACATCATAATAGAAACCAATACCCTAGCTATCAATAAAAAGAGGCCAAACATCATTATGTTGCTTTCATAGGTGATGGAAAACACATCATCACTTTTACAATAAGTTTGCAACATATGATTTATGATAATATGACAAGATACTATACATAATAAAATGATCTCTCACTCAACAAAGTGGGGCATCTCCCTATGGTTGATTCGCTTGTTGAACATCTTCACTGATAGGTTTCTTCATAGGTGCTTTCTGGGCATGGATTATCTGACATGTGGCTCTCTGGTGTCCATTCTCATTGTAGTTACTACAATGATTCTTTCTCGTCAAAACTTTTTGGATCATCTCAAAATGCTTATTCCTAGTGTGCCTTTGATAAGTGCCCATGGAATCCTCACTATCACTAGAATGTGATGAATTTCTCTCATCATTTGTCATTGGTTGGGCACTAGCTATCTTGGAGAATTCGCCAAAATCTTTTCTGACATATCCAAGTCCTACATAATGAGGTAATTCCTCCACTTTTATGGGATTCACAATACCTTGGCCATTAATGCCGAGTCACTTTCCTTGATACCCCATTTTCTTCAACAATTTTGATCCAATTCCTATAGTATGTTTCTCAAAAGAAACAAAGTCATCATCATAAGAAGAACATGAAATTGAATAATCACTTTTTACCTCAGGCTTGTTATTCTGCAACTTTTCCAAGGCCTCCTCAGTTTGTAACTGATGCTACAACCTTTGTTTCTCCTCTTCTTCTTTTTGTATGAGTCTCGTTAGTTCAACATTCTTTTCTTGAATTCTTCTATTGATCTCTTCAAGTTATTGGAGCTATGCAATATTTGGTTACCTTTTCACCTTTGGCACAATGTTTGTTGAAATATTTTTCTCATCGCCTGAATTAGAATCTAAGTCAATAGGTCCACCTTCTGCAATCCAAAGAGTTGCAATATTCATTTCATCACTTGAGACTAATCCAAGGTCAATTGATCCAACAACTACAAATCTTGCACTGATGTGATCTTTTCATCATCCTTTGATTCTGATTCTTGGCATTGTGGCACAGTTGCAACTGCCTTCCACTTCTCCTTTTTCGTTGCTCTTAGGCCTAAATTCCGAATGCAGTTTACAATAATGTTCCTCATCACGTCCTTATTTCTCACAATGAGTATAAGAGGTATTTTCTTCCTTTCTCTTAGTTGTTGTTGTCCTCTTTGGGCGGTCTTCTTGCTCATGCTTCCCCCTGCTTTCAATATGTACAGCCTTTGCACTAGTTTCATCAAGAGTTTAGGTTCAAATAATAACAATGAATGATGCAAATAACTATGTAAAGAGCCAATATATTTCATCAACATCTCAGGAATGTCTAGTGGAACATTTAACGCTAATGCTTGTTTTATAAACTCCTCTATAAAAATTTTAACATTTTGACCTTTACCTTGTTTCAAATGTTGTCATTCCATCATGGCCTTTTGTCTGTAACCCAGTGGTTAAAATTGTCCTTTTAAGCAGAAACAAACTTAGATCGAGATGAAAGAAGCTTACGACTATTCTTACCACCTTTATGTAGCTTGTCTTCTCACCAAATGAGAGAAGTGCCATTCAATCAAAGTGATGCTAGTTGGATCTTGGCTTCATACTTTTTGATTGGTTGTATGCGGAAATACACTGCAACCTGTCTGATCCAATTATCTAGCTTCTTTGCATTAGATTCTCCACTAAACAAAGGCAAATCAAACCTAAGATCCAACTTAAAGCATGGATTTTTAGATGCATTCCTATGATTCCTATTAGAATGATGAGAAGAGGAAGAAGAAGAACTTTCACTGGAAGATGGAGAGGGAGGTTTAGGAGGCTCTTCTCCTCCTCCTTCATGATAAACTAAGGCATGATCATCTAGTCCTCCTTCTTCTTTAGTTTCGCCATTGTCTTATCATACTTTGTAAATATTTGTCCACTTTTTCTGCCATGGTGTAGAAGGCCTTGCGACAATTTTGCTCTTCCTCCAATTGAGCATCTTCATCTGCCATTTTCTCTCTTCATGTTGTACACCCTACTTCTGGATGAAAGGAAATAATTTTTCCTTCACCTGTTTGGAGCTTTTCCTTTGTTATCATACACTTGTAATTCATATCAACAGAAGAACTGCTCTAATACCAAACTTGATCTAGATATTTTCACTTCAAAGATGCATACAAAATAAAATTTTAAAGAGCATGTGACCATAATATGCATATACATAAACAAAGTGGAAATAAACAAATCCATGAGAAGCAAAGGCACAATAGGTTGATAACAGAGTTCACCAGTGTGGGATACATATTTGAGCTCTGCTCAAAGTGGGTAGGCCTCTTTCATTAAACTTCAGCAAAAATCAAATTACATGAATGTATAAAAGACACCTTATACCTCCACTTTTGGGGATGTCCTGAAAATACACACCTCTACTAACGAAATGGACTGCACCATTGAATTCCTGGAAAACAATCGTGGAAAATGACTATGAACTTGACCCCTTTCTTCTTCAGTCAAAATATGGACCTTCGGGAACCCCAAAGATTCCCCAAAGATTGCTTCTCATTGGTTGACTGAAATTTTACTACTGAGATGACAAATCTGACTTCACCATTGTAACAACTCTAGTGAAAATTCCATGTAATAAAAAGTTAATAAAGGGAAAATAATAACCATGTTTAATGGGACACTTATTCCAAGTTGAATTTCGGGCAAAAATCATAGTGATGGGGGTCACTGGTGATTAATTAATGGCTAAGGAAATTGGCAAAGGAAATGGAAAAGGCTAATGGCATTTTGGGATTTATCTATGAAACTAATGGAAATTAGGAGAAAAGGGAGGTGAAAGGCCAAAGGTTGCATGTGATGAGGAAAATGAAGAAAATAGAGGCCTCATTAATAAAAGGCTTTTGAGGATCAGTTCAAAAACTTTTGTCAGTTCAGTTTTTGAGCTCTCTCTCTATTTTCTCTCGATCATACTCTTGGACACTTATAGTTTTCTTGGAGTATTCTTAGAGAGTGTGGCATACTTGGATTTTTGGATCAAGAATGCAAAGGAAGAGTAGGAAAGTGCAAGAGGACATCGGGATCAGTAGCTACAACGGGTTTTGCTTGCATGTACCAAGTTTCATGTATGTTTTCCTCACTATTTTTGACATGCATGGCATATGCATGTGGTTTATTGGTCATGATATGTCATTGGCATGGAGGGCTACCTGGATTGATAGTGGATTTTCCCAGCCTTTCCATTTCCTAAGTATCTATGGTGTTGTGGGTTCATTTCCTTATTTTTTCTAGTTGGTTCTTATATTCCTTTTAACTTGTGTTGAGTTACTAGTTCTTGGAGCCTTGGTTAGACAAAGGCTCTGGAGCCAAGTAACAGTGGTGGGTTTAGTTACTAGTCCTAAAGCCTTGGTTGGAAAAATGCTCTGGAGCCCTTAGTGGGTTGAGTTACTGGTCCTGGAGTCTTGGTTGGACAAACACTCTAGAGCCCTTGGTGGGTTGAGTTACTAGTCCCAATGCCTTGGTTCGATAAATGCTAGGGGGGCCTATATCATCAGTGGGTTGAGTTACTAGACCTGGAGCCTTGGTTGGAACAAACACTTTGGAGCCATGGAAGGCTTGGGTAGAGACCAATCTAGTGATGGTTTGTGATGTCTGACTGTGAGGTGGAATCACTATTTGATGGGTTGAGGTCGTTTGGCCTCTAGAAGCCTTGGATGGTTTTAGTTGATGTGTTTTATGAGATCCCATATTTATTCTTGGAATATGGCACAAGCATGATTGGCTGAAGAGAGATTTGGCTCAACCATGTCTACAGTCGGGTGGTTCATGGAATTCCTGAACTTGGTTTGCCTTTGCATCATTAATATGAGGTTATTTCATGAATATTGTATTGGTTTATATGTGGATTATATGGCTATTGTTTCCTTGTTATTTATGTGGTTATTATGTTGGTTATGAGCATGTATTATGATAGTGGCTATGCATGGCTCTCATAATGCTTTTACTTGTAAATGAATGAACAATGTATATATGGCCTGCTAAATGAAATGGTCGCTAATGTGTTGAGGCATCAATGTTTCTTAGCGATCCTCAGATAAGTATGAGACCCCTATGCTTAGATTAGTTGTTTAAACCTATAGATTACATATTTGGGACATGCTTGACAAAATGCTTGTCATGGATAGTAGGGGTCCATTCTAGTCCTTGTTCAAGTATTTCCAATGGTATCATTGTTCTATTGTTATCTTTCAATTCTGAAATTTTCATTTAGTTTTGGGCAGTGACCTGGGCTCTCGGCCTAAAAAAGTGGATCAAATCTCGAAGACACAGGCACAAAACTGGGTAGAAATGTCCCTAGATGCATACCCATGTTGCAGGAGCGTCTGGAGCCTCCTAAATGCATGCTTGTCCATATCAAGGGAGCGTCCAGGGGTTTAATGGTCTAAAAAATCATTTGGTCTCACAGACTAGTTACCTAATTGGTTGGGAGGGCTCCTAGGAGTTTTGTTGCTAATGTGGAAGGTCTGTATGGCGTGTTTCTCTCGATTCCACTTCCTTAACTAACACATAGGGAGTCGAATCATATCATAATAACTTCTCATCACATGTTTACTTTGGTTGGTCGGTTACTTGGGTAGATGTCAAAGGAGGGTGTTACAAAGTGGTATCAAAGCATGGTTCACCCCTCGAACTAGATGGGTTGTGTGTTGGTCATGTGTTCATTTCGATTGCATATGTGTTTCTTGTGTTGTAAGACCATGTGCTTGTTGCATTTGTATGGTATGGGTTATGGTTATAGTAAGGTAACCATGAGAAGTCACTGGTGTTGTTGTGGAGTTTGTAATCATGAGTGTATGGTTGAGTATGCATTGTTTATACACATTAGTATTCACATGTGGTCAAGTGTACGATGATGTGGAGATTTTTGTCATGCATGAGGTCATGGTATGTGTAGTTGATATGGTCATGCATTAATGACTGGACTCTAGCTATAATGATGGCTATATGCTTATGTGTTATATTTCTATATGTTGTCATGATTATGTTATAATGTATTACGTTGATTTGTTGATCCTGCAGATGAAGTATCCCCCCTGAATTACGCTAAGGTATGTTGGTTTATTGTGATTTGGTTTAGCTGACATGATACACCTTGCAGGAAGAATATCAAAGATGGCTAGAAAGATGGTAGACTACAGTTCCCGAGACTCTCACTCTGGATCAGATGAGTAGCGTGGTTTTGGGCATCCTTTTGATTTGGCAGACACATTGAGAAGCTTAAAGGATAAATAAGGAGTTGTAAGGTAGACAATGACAGAATCATATAGGCCTAGGAGAAACAAGGAGAGGCAAATGCAATGATACTTCAGAGTTTGTCAAAATAGCAGTGACAGGGACCACTTCAAATCAGCCATAAGCAGGAGGATAGAACTAATGGGGCATATGGAAGCAAGTCTCATGGTGAACATAGGTCAGATAGAGATGACATAGTTAGAGATGGAAGATTGTTGGATACTCTAGATAGGAAAGGTGATAAACACAGGTACTATTATAGTTTTGATTCTGATAGGGATGATGATCGACATCGATATCATCCTTACAGGAGGAATGACTGGGGATATTTGTCAGATGAGTTTAAGAAACTAAAGCCACCTACATTTGATGGAGATATGAAGAAATCACCGTATGTAGAGGCATGGTTTCTTTGTATGAGGAAGTTCTTCAGGTTGCATGATTATTCATAGAACATGAAAGCCAAAATAGCTACATTCAATCTCAACGGTAAAGTAGATATTTGGTGGGAACATGTGGTATTCATGAGGAGGACTTGACTTGGATTGAGTTTGAGAGACTATTCAAGAAGAAGTACCTATCAGAGAGATAATTTGATGACAGGGTACAATAATTTTATGAGCTAAAGATGGGACCAAGGGCAGATGAGGAGTACACTAGCAAGCTCTTGGAGCTACTGAGGTATGTGCCTTACCTCAAAGAGGAGAAGGCTAAGATTCATATATTCACTAGTGGATTATTGATTGCATTCAAAGACGGGATTGAGTTTGATGAGCCTACATCATTAGAGAAGGTGATTCGAAAGCTAAAAAATTTCTATGAGCAATTAAAGTGCAGATTTGAGACTAAGCCAAACTAGAAAGGTAGTGCAAGGAACAAAGGAAAATGGTACAAGAAGCGAGCAAGACCTCAAGATACAAGTAATAAACATAATTCAACAACATCTAAGAAGTTTAATGGATCTGATAGAGGACAGGGACTTCGATGTCTCGAATAAGACTTTTGAGAATAAAAGACAAGAGGTCATGGGGTCTTTCACACCAGATAATCTGCAACAGATGTACCAGCTACCAGAGCCTCAAAAGCTCTATAAAAAAGAGTTCCTTGAGTATTTCACTAAAGTGAATGAGGACCCATTGGACATCACACAGACCTGGAGGTGACGCGGAGGTAAATTCAAACAGGATAAATATGGTACGTACCTGATAGCATCCCTCTCTGCCCCTCATAATTTTGTAGCAGCAATGATTTGTATATTTGGTAAACCCGATAGCACCAAATTTTCTATGGAGTGGATCCCATTAATTGATGCAGTAGTTAACGCAACAATTATGAACTAGAGTCAAATTTTATCAGACAGTTTAGCAAAGGCCATCATGGAATATAGACAGAAAAGAAGTGTTTCTTCAAGAATTTCCCCCCTTTCTTTATGAGTGCTTTTGTTATGGATGCCATTATTTTTGTTCCCAATGTCCTAAAATGGGATAGAAGTGGATTGTACAGAACCCACTCCCCATCCATGTATACCATAAAATTTTGTGGGAATCTCAATTCCATCCCCATTTTTACAAAATTTGCCAAGGTATTATGCTGCCTATTCATAAAACCGGTTTTTATAGAACAACCCCTAGGTTTTCTAAAGAAGCCAAAGTAGACACCTTGCGAGTGGCTAGATGGTTCGATGAAGAGATGTTCACTTACATTAGAGTTTCTAGGAGTATTGATTCTCTGCATGTCCTCCCATATTACGTCCTAGACAAGCTACTGGCCATAGAAATAACTTACCAGACAACAGGGGAGGGTGGTTTAACCAAAGGCCTGAACGGACAGAAGAAAGCCATTAGGAAAACCTTCCCATTACAATGTGGTTCTTTCGCACTACATGACTACGGGCATTCAGTAAAAGAAGCAGAGATTATTATGTCTCTAAAATTGGCCACAGTTCCAGGGAGACTGTATGACACAAATCAGGTTGCTATAAAATTTACTACTATGGTTAAAGTCAGACAATTTTCTCATGAAGCGGATGCCTTTAATGACATTTTTCAAGGAGCAGAAACATTTGCACATGTCCTACATTCGGCATCATTACATTTAAGCCCATAATATATTAATACTTTTCATGTATATAGGGATAAGACACTGTTAAAGGTCCCAATGGACCTATTACATATTGAACCAATAAGAGAACCAACTCCTAGCGTAAGCTTGGATGGAAGTTAAAAAGAAATTTCTAATGAGGAAACCCAAGAGAAGTTGACTCACGAGTCAGAAGACCCAGAAAAACAATCTCAAAATGGAGGAGGAAATAAAAATAAAGATTCTGAGAAAGATACCGCTGGAAGTACTGAGGAAACGGTCGAACAAGCCATGGAAAAGAAGTAGGCAAAGGTTTCTTCAACTTTAGTTCAATCAGGGAAGGTTCCAGTCATCGACCTTGACAAGGAATGGGAGCAATTCAATAAGAAGCTCCAAAGAAGTACTGAGGAAACATCTGATTTTCAGACCCCCAAAATAGACTCAGCATAAAGAAAATCTAGAAACAACAAAGCAAGGGGATACAGTTACTCAAGATATTGAGGTTATTCCTACTTTTCCTACTTCTAAAATTGTATTGAGAATCAAAGAGGTACCTACATTAGATATATTCTATAGTGCTACTCATAAGGTTATAGTTAAAAGACAAAGGAAGAAGACGAAACTAGACACCATGACTATTACAACTTTAGAGAATGGACCAATGGATGTTGTGTGGAAGGACACTCCTGTTAACCCATCAGAGAATTTCACAAAGTTGTCACAGTTCGTAGGAGCTTATGCCACAACAACCATCGATAAAGAAAAAAAAGTATGAAGGATGCTAAGGGAAAAAGAACAAAAATTTATGCTGCTTGAACAACAATTAGAACAAGAAAAGACTAATCAGTAAGTAAAACAACTAGTAACTTAGCTTCAGAGGGAATTCAAGAAGATGAGGCTACAGCACTAGGCCAGCTTATCAGAAAAGGATTCGCAAATTTTTCAAATGCAAGGCATGGTGGATAAATTTAAAGATAACCCACAAATTGATGAATTCATCAAAGAAGCAATCAAGCTCAATTCCCTATTAATTCAGCGGGAAGAAATGTTATGTTAGAAAATCTTGCAGATTAATCCTTATTGTGAGACAAGTGATAAATTGACAAACCATGTAATTGATATGACGTTTGAATATGAAGAGATCCATAAAAATATTTTTGAATTTATCACTTAGCAAGAGTCTGAGGAGGGAAGAAGAGCTGATATAAAAAATAATAGAGGAATCCCACAAAGATATTATGTTTGCAGATTGGGATTCACAGTTGAAATAGACAGAAAAGGTGGCAGCGATAGTAGCCGGAGCAACAAGAAGTATCATAGAAGTCGTTATTGAAAACCTCCACAGTGCCAACCTTGTCAAAGAGTGCATACCAGGGTTTCTATCAAGTGTCAAACAACTAGAGAAATAGTGGAAACAGATAACGCAGGACAAGGAAGAAGCAATTAAACAGCTAACCAGACTAGATTGGGAGACATACTCATAGTTTCTAGTAAAACCACACAACTAGTGGATGACTATGCAGTGTTTAACAACCTCTACACAAAACATGGTGCCAACTTTATCAGATTCCATATTTTTTTTGCAGTTAAAATCCACAATTAGCCAGCCACCTCAGCTCAAACCAATGACCGACATTTGCAATCTCTGTTGACACCTAATCCTCACGATTGGGTGAATTTATGTAAATAGTTAAATTACGAATGTGAACAGTCATCAGGAGATGAACTGAGCAGTCACACCCTTTTGTATATAACAATAGCATACCTAATGAAATGAATTGAATCAGTTTTACTGCCTATTGGAGAGTTACTGCCTGGCCTGACATGGTATCAGAGCCAGTTCTCAAAATAAGTTGTAACTCCCTTCATTTTTGCTACTGTGGAGTGTATGCTGGTCTGAGCACTGTCCACTGACCGCTATCCTCTGTCGTTCTGACCTGAGCACTATCCTCTATGTTGTGATTCATTGCCTCAACGCCTGACCGCTCCTCCTTGTTGCTTGGTTAACGCTTGAATTGAATGTTGTTTCATATACGTTTGTTGCTGCCGGTCCGAATGCTGCCTGAATGATATACGTTTGCTGCTTTTCGGTGACCTGTTATACTACCCTCCACCGATTAAACTCTATTGACCAATGTCCCTCCATTAAACGTTGTTGAAGTGTGATGAGACCAGCAGTGGAAGCATGGTTGTGAGCGTGATTTTAAATGATGCCTGAAAGCGTGATGAGCCCAGCAGTGGAAGCGTGGTTGTGAGTGTGATTTTAAATGTTGTTGTTTATTTCAAATACGCTTTGAATAATGCCATTTCAAATAAGTTCGAATGCGGATCAGAACCTGTTAGTATGCTCGTGAGGTCTAAAATCGGTTCGTGCGTGATTCAAACCCGTGACCCACATGGTAGCAATACTATATATGTCATCTGCCATCCAATCTGAAATCGGTTTTTGCAGTGTTCTATCCCCAGAAATCACATGTTGTGAAGTTGGAAGAACTTGAATCCTTTTTGGGTAACCCGAATATTTTGTTTCTCTTTCTAGAATTTGGACCAGCATTGAATGGTATGGTGCCCTATGTACATTTATAAATATCTATTTCTGTATCAAAGTTTTGTTAGTGCTTATAGCTTCTTATTGGGTGGGTGCATATTCATGATATGTGCTACCTATTGTTTCATTTGGAATTGTCCTCCCCTCAAGAAGATATCTTCGAGTGAATGAGTATAATGTTGGTGAATGGTAGCAAAGCGCAACGGAAGCGTAACATTTGAATGGTGTTGTTTCAAATGCGCAGTTTTTAAATTACTGCCCAAGTTTGGTGCATTTGTCTATTCAGTTCGGTGCAGTGACCAACATATGTTCATGTCTGTAAGAATAATAATATATTATATGGAGTGATAATATATTATTTTGAATGGAAAAAAAAGTGAACCTGAAATTCATTAAGTTTTTTATGGCAATATGTTATATGGTATATGGAAGGTATAGCATATATATTTGAGAATTGGAAGGTATAACATATATATTGTTTTCTATCAGCAGGAGTAATTTTTTTCTTACAGAATGCATTCAATCATCTTCATGGTAGGAATAGTTCTCACTGGCAAGGAGAACTATCCTGAATGGTCCCGGATGATAAAACACACCCTCATCCTCAATGAGTTGTGGAAAGGAGTGTGTGTCGGAGAAGGAGACAATGACCCAGTACACCCTACCTCAGACAAAGAGCTCGTCATTTGGGAAAACAAGAACAACAAAGCTTATGCATTGATCGCAGAATCTGTAAATGAAGAGGTGAGTCACCATATTTCGTCATATTCAACTGCCTTTGAAGCCCTACAAAAGCTGAAAGAACTCTATGACTCACATTCTGCACTTGAAGTTGTCCAACTCATGATTAAACTCTTCACTCTTGAACTGAAAAATAATGATCCTCTTGCTCTTGCATTTGAAGTAAAGTCTATAATGCATGATATCAAATCCACTAAGGTTGAGCTGGATATCCCCCATTTGCTTGCAAAGACTCAAGATAATTGGAGTAAGAGGATAAAGTGCCTTGAGAAAGCAATAAGAGGGAGATATTTTAGAGGCAGTGGGGGCAAACATTCTCAAGGAGAAAAGGCAGATTTACACTCTATTCGCTGCAAAAGAAATGGATCACATGATGCCTCTACATGCAAGCTACCATGGGACAAAATTGAGCAGAAAAGAAACCAACAGAAAAGTAAAACTGATGATACAGACAAAGGTAAAGCACCTGAATCTGCTCACTATGTTGAGGCACAATGTAACATTGGAGTAAATGAAGATTTGTTTAATGCTTCACTTGCTTCCTAGAAAAATGATTGGTTGCTTGATTCAGGAGCAACCTGTCACATGACTCATACAAAAGATTTTTTTGAAGATTTCACTAGCAATGTTGATGGAGCAGTATAATTTGCAGATCAGTCAAAAATCAAGCCATCAGGGCTTGGCACAATCAGGCTTAAACTGCCTCGTCTTCCAGACTTTCTTCTGGATCATGTTCTATATCTCCCGCAGCTCAAGAGAAACTTGTTGTCCTTGGTCCACATCTGCCAACAAGGTCACTCCATTCATATGTTTGATGGCAAGCTTGAGGTAAGAAAAGCATCTAACCACTCACTTGTCATG